>CAEGAE010056836.1:0-71858 GCA_903067095.1 Girardinus metallicus
AGTGTTTCAGCTGTTTTACAGTTTTCTGGAAGTTTGTTCCAGATTTGTGGTGCATAGAAGCTGAATGCTGCTTCTCCATGTTTGGTTCTGGGAGGTGATGGATTTAAAAGCTGCAGATGCGGACTTCCTGCCATCCATCCTCAGCTCACCTCCACCGGCCAGACTGTTTGTCTGTTAACACCTTGTAAAAGTTCTGGAGTTTGTAGGAGTGAGCTGCCGTTTATTTTTGCTTAGTTTTCTCATGTTTTTCTTAGTTATGGAGGTAAGTTTTTGTCAATTGGTTTATTTACTTTCAATTAGGTAATTTTTGGTTAATATTCAGATAGTTTCCTTTTGTTTGTTGTTTTTGGCATTCTAGCTCACTCTGAAGCCATATGCTCCACTTGTAAAAGCTTAATCAAGAAATACATATTTTTAAAATAACATAATAAAATGTTCAACTTCGTGTGTGTCGGCTGCTTGGGATCTGAAGAGGATGGATCCTTCATGTTATGGTCTGGCCACCCATAGACGGGTCGTAACAACAACATTTAAAGAAATATCTCATAAAGCACAGCCACAACAGACATGTAACCATCTGTATAATAATATTCTGAGCCTGGCAAAATAAACGCAAAAGTGCGTGTTGCATAAAAAAAAAAAAAAAAAAGCTGGTGTGATGGTAGGAGCAGTAGAGTGAGAAATGTGCACTGGAGAGAAACGAAGACATTAACAAAGCACCCTGAAATACTTGTATGAGTACATTTAAATGATACTGATTCCTTGGAAGGAAACATCAACATCCCAAACATCAGATGCAGCTGAGAGAGCTGCTTAAGTGCTCTGCTGAAGCTTATGCCAAGCTCTGTGTGTGAGTGGATATTCAGGCAATAAGCCAAGTAATATACTGGAACCAACCATCTCTCTACAGATGTTGGCTTTGACCTGGTCAATTTGTAATCGATTTTTTTGCATGCTGATGTAATATCTGTCTGTAAAATAAATGTAAAAACTTTAAAGCTCTGGATGTTTTTTTAAAACATGCATATTTCTGTCTAATGCTCATTGGTTTACATAAAAAAGCTTATAAGCAATTAATATGCAGTCCCAACAAAAAACACTGGAATAACAACATCAAGAGATGGTACAAAATTGACCATCTTAGTCTGCTTCTACGCTCAATTAGACTCTACCATCTAGAATCTAAAGAAAAAACCTGTGTTGTACCTTTTCTTCCTTTTATTATTATTTTTTTTGTTGGACAAGACACAGTAGAGGAGAAATTGCTTTCAAGGAACATCCATTTTCAACAACTGTTCAGGGAAATCTGGAAATTCTTGACACCAAAGCTCTTCTGAGTCACCTCTGAGAAATCCTATCTGCCCCGCCGAGGAACACTACCACTTTCCCTGCAATAACCCAGACCTGCGCGCAGTCGGAATGGGAGTCTTTAGGTCCAGCCGATACCTTGCAAATCCATTTGATGGAGTATAATTTGTTTCAGTCAATGCATTTTGACACTCATGTAAAAAGGTAAAATGAAAAGGTACACTCTCTTCCAGCAGATAAAAGCTGCAGAGGGATGAAATGAAACTAGATGCGAGGTAGGACGCACATTATGTGCCTTTATGGAAAACCATCTTTATTTTTCTTTTTAGGCAGTATCGTAAATCATGTTCCACAAAAATATGAAGAAAAGGTTGAAATGCATTTACATAGTGCTATTTCAGACCACTTAAAGTGCAGTGTTCAGTGAAAAATAGCAAAAGTTTGGCTATACTTGGTAAAGATAGGTAAAGTTCCAATACACTGGAACTTTACCTATCTTAAGATTTTATAAAACATAATATATTGAACATGAAATGGAAATCAGTTTACCATTATGATGTGCCTAACAAGTTTACATTTTCAATGCACCTTACAGCCAACCTTACATTTCAGCAACAAATCAAGTCAAGGTGTTTTACATGATGGAAACAATACTACATTGCAGTTTTCAAAATAAAGGAAATATATCAGATTGCAATTAGTGATATTTCAGTTATTACAACCTTAAATGTTTAACAGAAATAGCTACGCTGTCATTAAATGACAAAAAAATAAGATGCAAAAAGGAGGAAAAGAATGAGGTCGTATAGACCCACAACACCTTGCCACCAAAAGCTAATCTGACATCTCAGTCTATCTTTAATTTATGCGCACAGCAGCATCTTTAAGTATTTGCCTTGAGGGAATTTGCTTTTATATTTAACATGATGCATGTTCCAACTGACAAATAGAAAGGGGAATATTTCAGCAGCAGTGGAAAATCTAGCATTCTGCTGCCTGAAAGGTAAACTGTGTGCAACTTTGCCTCAGTTTAACTTTAAATTGTTGACTTGCTTGGCAGTAGCATCAGGTATTATGTGACATTTCTCCTTTGAAGCGTTTCCCCCCTAAATGTTCTTCGCATATATCAATTTAGAAGTAGTTCAAAGAACCGTTTACTTTTGAGATAGCATTAACTTGAACTCAATTAAAAGTACATTTTGTGGCGAGTGGCTTACTGAATAATATTTAATGGGAATTATGTTACTGCAGCAAGTAAAAGTAGCTGCAGACACTCTTTGCCAGGTAAGTTCATTATTCAGCAAAAGAAAGATAAGTTATGCTTCCCCTTTAAGTTGTGCACTGTGATTTTTCAGAGTGATATGAAGTTTTAGTGCTAAAATGGAAAAAAAAAAAAAAAAACCCTGAATGATAACTTAGATGTTTTAAGATTTCATCACAGTGAACGTGTCCATCCTGTTGTCAGGATGCTCTAAGAAGATCTGGTTTTAGCAAATCCGGACTTCTATGCCCGTTATTAAGGATAATCAGCAGTTCAGGTCAATTAATACACATATTTCATCTTCTTTTTAAACATCTAGGGTCGTGTTTAGTTCATGCAGCATTTGTGTGTACAGTCAAGCCTCCAGAACTGCTCAGGTACACAGTTTCCATCTTGTGTGAGGTGAATATGTCACTCCCCTCCCCCTTTATTTTCCAGCTCGTCACCACAGGAGACACAACATCCCCCAACATCACTTTGTTCTCTGTAAATTGGATCATTGTCTAGAACTATTTTTATTACAGATAGATAATTATTTAAATCCACGTTAAACTCAAAAACCATGATCAGTATCCAGCAGTGATTAAAATAAATCTTTGATGTCCAAATGAACTGGTTTAAATTGTTTTGTTTTACTTTAAGGGGGCAGATAAAGTTCTTGAGCAAAGAAGGCATTGAAAATATGATCAGCAAGAGAAAAAACACTGAGATAGTCCAAGCCGAACTCTGGTTTTGGTTTGAAAGGCTTTGCCCCCAAAATTAAACTTTAAATTAAATGACTATTCTCTGGCGACAGTTTGACATTTACTGGAGAGATCTGAGAGTGACTCTTGTTTACCCCTTCACAGAAAAGCAATTATTAAATACTTCCATCCATCCATTTTCTGTTCCCACTTATCTTTGCAGGGTCGTGGGGAAGCTGGCGCCTATCCCCAACAGAGACGGGGTTCACCCTGGACAGGTGGCCAGTCCACTACAGGTCAACACAGAGACACACAGGACAAACAGCCATGCACACTCATGCCTAATGGCAATTTGGAGACTAATTAACCGAGCCAGTCATGGTTTTTGACTGTTGGAGGAAGCCAGAGTACCTAGGGAGAACCCACACATGCACAGGGAAAAGTTGCAAACTCCAAGCATAAAGACTGCAGGCCAGAATTCAATCTCATTACCTTCTTGCTGAAAGGCAACAGAGTCAACTGAAAATGGGGGAAAGAGCTGCTGCTAGTGGATTTGCCAGTAAGCAAACAAATTTAGGAGCTCCGAGGAGTTGCTGCAGGGAGTGTCATGGAGGGGCAATTGCCAGGAGAGGCTTTGAGAGTTCACCTTGAGAGCATACAAAGACAGCTCAGTAAACTATGCAGGATATCATGGAGTGCCAGAGGTTACCACAGTGGTTGTGGTGTCAAATGACTGGCAGACAGCTCCTAAAACACCACAGCTAATAAGGCAGGAGAAGCGCTGGTGCACCAGGTGCACACTGCTCAGCTCCACCCCAAGGGAGGAATCCAGCACCTCAGTGAAGAAACTCCGTACAGACACAACACAAGCCAGAACCCTGACAGATCAGAACTGAAAGGACACAGATGTTTCAAAAAGCTGGCTTCGATACCACTAAAACTTTCTGAAGAGCCACTTCCAACAGACAGTAGTTATCTATACAGGGAACATAAACTCATACAATATGAGACATAATTCATTCAAATGAATACATATGAGCGTAGTATTAGCCTGCCTAATGTATAAAAAATATAAGTTAGTTGGCTCGGTAACACATATTTAGGATATGTGACATGCAGAAAAGCGGGTCACACTCATCTTAATTGGAAAACGTTGCCAGTCTCATCATGCAGCTAATTTCTCCCTCAGAGTTGCACACAACAAGGAACAAAATTTCAACCACACTTTTTTTTTTTTGTCTTGTTTGTTTGAAAACACAATAGTCTGGACTCCCATCCGTTTAACAAGAGCGCAATATCAAAACAGAGCCTCACATTCCTGGTTCGTGTTGCCATGGTGATAATGGTAGAATCCATAGTGTGTCCATTCCTGTAATTTGGTTACTTCAGAATGAGAGACAGACCCCATCAGAGGTACAGCTGAGCAAGAAGAAACTACAATGAAATGAGGAATTATATTACAATACATGCGCTCTCTCACTGTGTTCAGTGTGATTGAAAGACAAAGAGAGAGCGAGGAACTGCAAATGGAAGGGCTTAAAAGTAAGAAATTCAGAACTTTCTGAGTTACCTTGCAGTCTTTTCATTATCCAGTCACACACTGCAGTCTACGCTGGCAGATGTTTGCACCTTTTCATCAGAAACACTGATATCCTCTCTGCTTCTAAATGAAAGAGAAACCTTCTCATTAGAAGTGAATCTGTCTTACTCTGGGTTTGCTGTATGTGGAGCCCAGGTCGGCTGGATAATGTAAAAGCTTCATACAATTGTGCCCCAAAATACTGTAAACTGTGTGGTTTGAGTGGCAAAATATAAAATGGCTGAAATAACTGCCTGCAAAATATTTACCCTAGAAAGAGATCTTAAAAGTCAAAACAAAAGTGTGAAACCACAAACTGACTGCCTCCATGACGCGTTGCATTGATGCAGTAATTCATGCTAAAAGAGCCACAACCAAGTATTAACTATAAAGAAATGAACATACTTTTCAGAAGCCTGACATTTATATGCTTAAAATATATTTTTTTTAATAATCTTGTGTTACATTCAACTTTTCTGACCCATACTCATCAAAATTGAAAGAAATAAAGCCTTGAAATATTTCACTCCAAACATAATGAATCTGAAAGAGTGTCACTTTCTGAAATGAGTGACAAAAACATTGAACTTTCTCACAATATTCACATTTTTCAGATGTAGTTGTATATATTTATAGGGTGTTGATCCCCCCCTTTGGACAGAGAAATTAATTGCCAGCATTTTCAATGCAATCAGCATTTCAGCAACCAGCGGAATCTCTCACACGGCTCATTATGTCTTCCCTACAGATCCATAATTGTGACTTATTTGCCTGACAAACCAGTGGCTCTTTTCGCACTGATTCAGTAAGTCCACATGTGAGAAAAATGTATTTTGTGGGCCTTTGAAGCTTTGAATCACTGAATATTTACGGGTGAAAGGTTTGCTAAACTGATTTTAAACTGCTCAAAAAGAAAGAAATCAGATGAATGAAAGCATTTCTTAAAACTTTCCTCATGAAAAGTAAAAATAGTGGTAATAAAACTATGAACAAGTCTTTCCTTTAACTAAAAGAATGAGATGTTTATTTTTTTGTGAATTTTTATGTATCTTTTCTTAATCCGAATGTTTTATTCAAGGCAGAGCATTACAGCTAACGATCAACAATTATGCAGAACAATTCTGGCACTGGCTCCTGAAAGCTTGTTAGCCTGGCACAGAGAGTTAAGTTATGTGCATCCAAAATGGAAAAAGCTGAATTGCTTTTGTTGTATTAATTTATTATGAAAGTATCACAATCAAATTAACAAGTAATGTTGCAGTTTAGACCATTTTTTAGTTTGACTTTTTATTTACCTTTGCAATTATGAACTAGTTAGGTTTGTTTGTCTTTTCCTGCTTAGTTTATGGGTCAGTGAGTTGGATGAGATAACCTACAAGAGCCCAGCGATGTTAACTGGCTGTTCTCTCGGGTGCCGTGGCATATGGGGAGAGGAGCTCCAGTAGAGTGCCATATGTTATAAAAACAAGCAAAGCTCATAAATGTTGCATGAGGGAAGGCAAAAGTTACACTTAGAGCACTGCTGCTTCACAGCCGGCATGTTCTGCAAGATAAGTGTGCAAGACTTTAAAATGGTTGATTTAACAAGAGTAATAACAGATTACATAAAGCTCCTCAATTATTTCCTCATGAATAGGAATTTGGGAAAATAGTTTCACAAAAAGAGAAAAGAAGTATCAAACATGCTCTGCATGCATAAAGACAACTTTATTTTCCTAAAACGAAGATTAGTGCTTTTCCTAAGAAGTGTTATTACTTTTCGGAGTTACCATGTTCAGGGTTACAGATGAGTGGCTACTCTTTCACAAGACTGTAATCCGTAATTTTTTTTTTTGCATTATTTTTGAGGTATCAAAATAAAAAGACTTGATGAACTTCAAAAAACTACCACATTTTGACATACATGTGTGCATGTGAGTCAACATCGGGGTGCTTCTATTGTTATTAACTGTGAAAGACGACATGTCTGGTTTTCTCCCCCTTGGATTTTCCGTCAAGGAATTCAACATTGTTCTTCTTTGCAGATTCAAGGTGAAATAAACAGAGATATTGTGCCAGAACTTTGAACAAGTAAATATGTCACACTGGTAAGAGGAAAGATTTAAAAAAGCAGAAGCGTTTTGTTAATCTTATTATATAGAAACCTGAGTTGGTCCATGTCAAATACATTTCCATTTAATTTGCATATCAATTTACAGAGACCCAGCTTTTCATTGCTGACCCATTTCTGTGTTGTGATTTATTACAATTTGTAACCAGGCGTCTTGTAATTTCCCCAATGTTATCTATGAGTCTCTGTATCAAGCTATGTAATCTGTGCCAAATTAGGGAATTTGGCACACCATCAGTAAACAATATTATAACCCTATGGAATTGGCTGGTTCCCCTTCCAAACAAATGTGCACAATGAAGAAGCTTCAGCTCATTAGTCCTGTCATCTTTTTAATTGTTATTAATTTATTCTACAGCTGGAACCAAGCGTTTGTGATGACCAAATAAAAAGTCAATTGCACATTTTTTTTTCTGACTGTCTGTAGCTTAATCCAAACAAACTCACCTTGTTTTGGGTCAATTAGAATCACCAAAATTATTTCTATTTGCCATTTTAAGGTTTTGGATCCTGGGCTGCATTTTTGAAGCTGTGGTAACACAGCTCATTTTGATTTAGGTTGAAACTTTAACTAGACCACACCACACCTTGATTATTATTGATTTATTTTTTAACCATTAACAGTTGGACTTACTGGTTAGATTTTGGTCATCGTCCTACTGCAAGACCGACGTTGTGAGTGAACTTAAGGTTAGAAACTGATAGCTATTTTCCTTCAGGATTTTCTGTAAGGCAGAGGAATGCCAGCAGGTTGTCCATAGAAGCACAGCTGCCCCTTACCATCACACTACCAAAACCATCATTAACTTTCGGTTTATTCTTTTTCTAAAGTATTATGCTAGTTTTATGCCAGATGCAACGGTTCTCAAAAGTCTCACTGATCATTGAGGTATAAGAGATGGACCTTTATGTTATTTTTACTCTTAAATGGCTTTGGTCTTAGAACGCTCCATTGATGTCATTTTGGTCCATGAATCATGAACCTTAATTGAAACAAATGAGGCCTGTAGTGCTTCAGATGTTATGAGTTCTTGGTGATCTTCTTTATGAGTTCACCAAGAACTCTGGCAACTCCTGGGAAGGTTTGCTGATTGTGGTTTATTGGAGTTCCAAAGCTTCAGAAATGACTTTGGAGAGTAAAATGTGTCAATTTGTTTTCCTCTCATCTCTTCTTGAATCTGTTTAAATCAGGACGTGATGTGATTATTTGCTAAGTCTTTTAGGTTTAGCTCAAACAGGTACTATTTAAATGATTTCTTTAAGGCCTGTCTTGGATACCTGGGGATTCGGAAGACCAAAAGGACATGAAAAACTTAAAACAAAATAAACAAACAAAAAATCCATTTGCACTTTTTTGGGAAAAGTATAATAAGAATGCATTAACACCAGCTCTGTTTATTCCAAAATAATCAAACTCTGGGTCTTTTGCCTTAAAAGTCTGGTTTCTTTTGGGGAGATGTGAAGACATAGTCGAACTCTCATGTTGACCAGAAAAGTGAACCTTGGTCCACCTAAAACCTAAGTCTTGGTGCAGTTACAATGAACTTTGGCGAATAGCAAGTTGTGGGAGCTCTGGAGCCTGGCAAAGCAATAAGCATCCAACTACTGGTCAGCTAAAATGATGTCAGATCTTTAAAAAATATAGTGTTGGCAGTTCAGTATTGGGAAATAAATTAAAGCTTCCATAGTTAAAACAAAAATATTCTTCTGGCTTTTATGTGTGTTTTATGATTTTCTGTGAGGGCAGAATGGACATAAATGTCTAAACATCGCTGCAGGCTACTGGACGGTTTGTAGACTGTAGTTTGATAAAAACATACAACGATAGAGGCATGCTGGTCAGAGAGAAATGTTTTCAGACTGGAATCTTGGAAATACAGTCATTTGTAGAGAAAATACCAGAAGATTAGAAAAATGTATTACCAACGAAGCTCCCACATGACATGTATTCTTAATCAATAAAGCCAACCCTTTTGGGTCAATAGCTGTATCTTTACAGCTGTTGACATGGAGGAGGTGTATTGATTTGAAGTTTCCAGTCCAACGCTATGTGCAAGATTCAATTACACACAAACTACAGATTACCAACATTTATGGTGTTGGGTGGTAAATATTTGGTAAAAAGCCTTAAATTACTTCTTTATCTTATTACAGATGTGCAATCCCCCCCTAATTTTGGTGGGGAAAATTAAACATTAAATTAAAGACATTTCTTCTATGGAGAAACTCAACTACATCAATTGTTGGTATCTCCTGAGTCAGTGCTTTGTAAAACCACTTTTGGCCACGGCTACAACTTCAGGCTTTCAAATATAGGCAGATTGGGCTGAAAGCCTGCCAAAAATGCTCAGAAATACTCCGGTGTGATTCATGATAGTTTTAATGCTTCGATTAAAACCATCCACTGAAGATCTGGCTCTTTCTTTAGGATTGTTTTCCAGCTGGAAGGTGAACTTCTAACAGGGTTTCTTCCCATTTTCCAGTCAAAGTAAATCATCCCAAAAACATATTGCTGCCACTACTATGTTTCACTTTGGTAATTATGTGCTCGGGAAAGTGTGCATAACAGTTTTCTGATTAACACGTTTTTGCAAAAGGTTAAAGGTTT
Source organism: Girardinus metallicus (assembly GCA_903067095.1). NCBI lineage: Eukaryota > Metazoa > Chordata > Actinopteri > Cyprinodontiformes > Poeciliidae > Girardinus > Girardinus metallicus. The sequence goes on from CAEGAE010056836.1 coordinate 9,550, forward strand.
GTCTCATCTGATCAGAAACCCGTCACCCATCTGCTTTTTGTGATTGATTCAGTAACCTCTGAGGTTATTGGTCAAGTTTTCTTCAAGTATATCAAAGTAAAGGGAGTTGAATTGAAATGCAAACTATATTTTTCAGATTTTTATTTGCAAATAACAGGATTATCCTCCTTCGACTCTCTGATTATGTTCTACTTTGTGTCTATGAAAACAAATTACAATAAAATACATCCAAGACTGTGGCTGCATTGTAAAAATACAAAGTCTGATAAGGCGATGTTTAAGTCAGTTACAGAAGTATTCAAACACATCTGTAAAATTAGACTTTTTTCAAGTATACTGTGACCAGTTGAATATTTAAACCTAAAAATAATAATTATAAAAATTCAGCTCTTTTATGATTCCCTTCAATCATGGATTGGAAGCTTAGCGTTTCTGCTTTGACTGTTCTTCGAAGGCTTTACGCTTCCAAATGTGAAGAGGCTTACAGATCAAGCCCACTTGACACCCACCAGCCTCCTCCTGCACACTCCACTGGCCCTGCGAGAGAGGCAGTCTCCTGTTCCCTGAATGCTCTTAAATCATCCAGCCTGATAAAGACGGCTCAACTAAGCCTCGTTGGAATTTTAAAACCTCCAAGCTCGACAATAAACACCCCGTGTGCTGCTTTTAGAGGTGGCCGTGGACTTTTTGCATGAGCTATTACTCCGGAGTCTGCCGCTAACTGGCCAGCTGCCTTGTTTCTCCTCAATTATGTCCAACCCTGAACCCTGCGATCTCCAGTTTAAAAACGGCAGAGACGGTTCTGCCTCGCATGCCTCCACAGCACTAGCCCTGCTTAAAATGCCACAACATCTTTTTATTAGCAGCCATGGCAAAGGAAGCACAGAAAGAAAACGACTGCAGATTCTGATACCAGGTGGAATAATGCGATAGGAAAAGAGGTGCAAATAAAAATAAAGCAAACATGACAATCTCTGCATGCAGCTGCCACCTTGTCTGCGTGGGATTAATGAGAAATAAATAGTTGGAGTTTCACTTGCAACCTCCCCCCAAGGGATGTTATCTGTGTGGCAGGCCAGGCTTCATGTCGCTCTGAAATGTCAGACACTGGTGCTGTAGTCCATCCCTAATGACTCAATGACACCAGCACCTACCGAATGCATGTTCTTCCCCTAAGAGCACAAGGTTTGCAGTTTGCATGGTATAAAAGTAAGAAGCAGGGTGCTAATTTCAGAGGAAAATCTGGGAAGCTGCACACAGACGCCCTCAAAGGAAAGCGGAGGCACAAATGAAAAGTCTGGAGTCTTTTACATGTTTATGGCTGAGAGTGTAAGTCTTTTATGACACGACACACTTCTTTAAGCCCAGTCGGTGCAGTTTGAATGTATAAGCAGGCAGGGATATGAAGAGGTCTGCTAATTTTAGCTGCATGTGCGTGGTACAGCGGGACAAAGCGCCATCGCAGGGACTGTAATGAGAGCTGTCGCGAACCGATCGAAACTAAGAGATGTAGTGTGGGTTTTGAGGAGCTTTAATCATTACAGTTTGTCAAGAATGGCGTGCATCCTGACTCGCTTCCTCCCGCTGGCTCGTCTTTCAATCAGGCCGATTTCAGGCGCCGCTGTTGGATGTCATTTCTGCCAGACTAAGCAGACCGGCTTGTCTCACTAGTTAAGAGAAAGATGGATGAAGTTCTGTCAGGGGCCCAGAAATGTGCAAACTGAAGCTGTAAATCTTGAGGAAGTCACATGATGTGGTCTCCAAACACTCCAGCATGATAATGTAGCCTCCCAAGGGATGTGTAGAGGGGTGAGAGAATTGGGAACATAATGCGCCTGTGTCAAAATGAGTGGCAGGGTGACCTAGTCATTAGGAGCGCCAGGAAAGGGATTTGGCACTGCCTATGAATCTTTTGTCTTTAGGTGAGGAAGTAAAGGTAGCAATTATTTTTATTTAGGAGAATAATTTAATGTCAGATCTCCAAGATTCACAGGAAATCACAGAGCACATGAAGGAACATGCTGTGACAGAGTTAACAAAAGGCAGTCCTTTAATTTCTGTACCACAATTATTTCAATGGTATATTGTTATGCAGGGGTGTCAAACTCCAGTTGTCCTGCAGTCTCTGTATGTCTCTCTGCTATAGCACATCTGAATCAGAAGGCTGCATTGCTGCCTCAGCATGCTGTGATGTTCCACAGAGTCCTGCTAATGACCTAATTATTTGACTCAGGAGTGTTGAAGCAGCAGCACATCCACAAGTTGCAGGACACCGGCCTTCAAGCGCTGGAGTTTGACACCTGTGCTGTACTATATTGGTGCTACTTATCTGGAGCAACGTTCACCTTAAAGTACTCCTAAATACCAGTGATTCCACCATTGACAAAAGTTATGGGATTAACAGCCTAAAAGCATTATACAGCAACTACCTTATAAGGTACTAACCCTTCATTAAATGCCAAGAGCAGAAAAGAAACTAGCAAGCAACTGACCTGATTTTATTTCTAACAGCAGTCTGAAGTGAGCCGATATTTAACCTTGACTAATGAAGACATTAAATGTACATTATTCTAATTATAAATCCCACATGAGCTAAATAAAATGACGAGCGACGCAAACCAAAACTCAAAGACAACTTCACTTGATTCAATATTAATAAACTGTTGTTTAGAGGGAAGATTCTACGGTTTTAAAGGAGTTATAGGAATACTTTCTGGAGGCTGGTTTAAGAGGGCAAGAAAGAGTAAGGAGTTCGTTATGACTCAGAGGTTTTGATACTGGAGCAAACAAGGTCAAACCCTGGCAGGGAGAGCGTACAGCTTATCTTGAACACACATACACACATGGCTTCTACAAAGCGCATTATAACTTTAAAACATTTATTACCAAGTATCACCACTTGATGACCGTTATTTCTGCTAAGAATGGCAGAAAACAATATTTTTATACATTTATATGTATAAAAATAATGATCTATAGCTAAACAATCATTTCAAACAATTATCCTGAAATATTTTTGAATCTGACCAGCAGTAGTGCTTCACCTGTTTGAACATATTTAACAATGATTATAAACTAAAATGCTGCTATCACCACATGTCCCTCCATGTAATCCAATGGCTCACAGCGTCAACCACTGACAGGTGAAGTAAACAACGTTGATTGCTGTTTACTTCACCTGTCAGCAGTAGCTGTGCAATGCTCTGCAGAAACCATGTGTTCTGTCATATAACGTTGACAGCCACACTTACCTAAACAATACACATCCAAGCACCTATTTTCAACAGTAATGTAGCAGCGGCTCGCTAAGCAGGACTCCATTATAGAAGCTGTTCTGTTTTCAGTCACATTTTCATTACGCTGTCATTAAATATGGATGTCTTTTCAAAGCACAACCAATAATCAAAAAATGTATATATGCCAGGCTGCCAGGTGTTATTGACAAAAATATAGAAGTTGCTTGCATGACATTGCTCTATGCCTTATGAAGTGACTTTAAAAAGTTCATGTTCTGACAGGAACATTTTGAATTTCTGATATTTAAGAGTTTGAAGATGCATTTTAACTGAGTCCTGGAGCAGTGGTAGTTCCAACCCACTCATATTGTATCTTTATTTCAGAAAGCTTAAATTTTTTTTGGTCATGGACAGCGAGATTGATCATTTATGAACAGCCAAAGGCACCTTAAACAGTCTAGTTTGTCTTTGCAGCTTTATTATAAAACCGTTTTGAAAAAGACACTAATGACCCAACCACAAAAAACTTTGAAAAGCTGAACACAATTAGGTACTTCTACAAAGCGCATTATCAAGTTTGAGCAAGTAATTTATACTATGAAAAGAAATGCCTAAATGTTCTTAAGCACGCATCTCTTGAACAATAAGTGAATCAGTTAGGATTAATTCAGCTCTACTAAGTATTTTTAGTAACATTACTGTTTTTGCATCAGCATATCTTACATTTTAACACAGAAGGAAATTTATCCTCACTGATGTCAACTCCTCATGCATCAAACTGACATTCAGACTTTCTTCTGAGACTTCCGAAACATTGGCTCATTTTGTTTAAGTAAAAATGACAGATATCTAAAGCTTTAAACATACGATATAAATAAGCAGCCTATTTTTGGAGCCTGGCTACCTCACATCACTCTTTCCTGTGCCCTCAAATGCGAATTACTTTTGAAATTTTGAGTGATTCTTTTGAGAAACGTAGAAGGAGCAACGTTCAGCGTGTAGGATGGTAAATTCCAGACGTCCTCTCATGAACAAAGTAGAGAAAAATCAGTGTACTTTTGCTTCTTTTCTCTACAGTTTTCTTTCTTCTGGTGCTGAGATGGCACAGTGATTATGCTGGAATCAAATAAAAGGGAGTTTTAATGTGAATTGTGAATGGCATTTTAGTGGCACTTTGTGATAACACATACTTGACATGTAAAAGACTTGACAGCCATTTTTCTCTCAAGTGTATTTTCTACTCTTTAAGTCATTTTGAGTGTTTATCCCCCCAATGAAAGACACGATTCACTGGTAGTCTTGAATTAATGCATCTCTAATGTATCTGCCTGGTAAGTGTGCTGCTATTAGTATTTCAAAGTGACATTCAGCTGAGCATCTTATGTGATCAGCAAAACTGTGGACCTGATCATGGACTCCATTTTAAATAGCCTCTAATATAGTTATTAAATGTCTCTTCTCTAAGAACAAATTAAATTTTAAAACTGAATCCAAATGAGCAGCAAAACGGAACACTTTGGTCAAATGACAGTAAAGAGATGTCAAGCTGTAATGAACTGGGCTGTAGTTGGTGAAAACCAAATAACATACTGGCTGTTATGACAGCCTCATAACTGTCAAGCATAGGTTCATAATGATTTGGATTGTTTTGCAGCCAAAGGAAACAGAACCTTTGGAGTCATTGAATATGCTGTCAAAAATTTCCTATACAGTAAACCTCCAGTACTCATACGGGGTAAGGACCACAAAATAGCAGCTAAGTATCAAGCCATGAATACTTGATACTTAGCTGCTTATTTTAAAAGTTCAAATACTAAATTTACCTTAATATGCATTAATACACACAATGGAAACCGTCTTAGCGCTACCGCAGAAGCATCTTCTGCATATGGAGTATTTAAAAGTTAACTTTAAGGTCGTCTTATCAATGACTGTAGTTTGGCTACAGGCTTAGAAAAATCCATTGATTTTTCTAATCAATGGAAAAATTCTCAAGAGTTGATGCAGTGGCCAAATTTCAGACTTCAACATGACTGAAATGCTGTTCCGGTCCGGTCCAATAACAGAGCTGTGCTGAAATGTCCTAAAGCCATATTGTAAAGAACACTGGGTCAAATGTCTGTCAGAGTGGTGTGAAAGACTAGCAAGGGCACAATATTTCTCCTATGTGGTTGCAAAAGCTATTAAAAATGGAATGTATTTAATTTTTGCCATCAAGCATCAATACATGCACTACAATATTGACAGTTATGGGAACTATTGACAGTTGTGGGAACTATCTTTGTTTCTTAGCTGTTTGTGTTTAGGATACAAGTGAATCTCCAACTCTGGGACACAGATTTATGCATGGGTGATTCTTATAAAAGATGACAGCTTCTACCAAATGCACTTTTTATACAGAACATTTTCCTTAAGGAAAATATGTCAGACATGCCGGGGATTTTTAGACATGCAAAGAAATGCACTGCCAGAAATCTCACATTTCATCAGCCTGGGGTGTCTGTATCAAATTCTTCCTCTGTGCTGTAAGACCAGCAGATCTAAGCTGGGCAAAAAGTGCATTTTAAATCGTTCTCATGTCACATGCCTGGAAAAAGCTGACTTCTCATGCGTTTGGTGTGGCTGCAATAAATACCGGAAGCCAAACATTTTCCAGACAAACTAAGAAATATTTGTACAGGCTGCATGTTTTGCTTATCTTGCAAATTTGTCAGTATTTCAATTGCAGCCTGGATGCTGTTGTCATCATGTCTCCAGGCGATAAATCCACTGTTTCTCCACTAACGAACCCTGGAGTTGACCATTTGATTCCAAGATTGTCATACTCACTTTCTTTTCCAAACAAGACTTTTGCAGCTCGTTTACTCTACCGTAATCCCCCTGGCTGCAGCATGTGCTCCTTGGCCTGAGAAACCGGTGTATTATCATTTCTCCTCAGACTGTCAACCAGCTTTGCTGTCCAGTCGGAGCAAGATCCTCCACCCCCACAGCGCTCAGAGTAATGCCGATAATGAGTGCTAGGAGGCTCTGTAGCATGGATCAATGTTCCGAGCTGTGTGTCAGAGAAGAAGCAGCTGCCCTGGTATGACCGGCTGCCGACCTGAACACACAGCAGCCCTGCTGACACCACACTTTCTGGGTAACCCCTGGGGCCTGCAGGTGAAGATGTTTCTGTAATCACCTGTTATCTTCCTCACAGCAGCACCTGAGCCTCCGATGCAGCTCTGTACAGGTGCAACAAAATACAGTGCTTTTTCACACGTAAGATTTTTGGTCTATTTACAGATCTTTATGTCAAGGTACGATCCAATGGTGCTGTTCACTCTAATTTCGGGATGATTATCCAAACATCTTCAAAACGGGTTAAATGACCAGTTGAAGCTAAATCAGTTTCAGGTTAATACAGATAAAAGCACACAAGCACGCATTGAATGCAAATGTAACACAAGTGGGTAAAAACACAACCAATTATGGTCATATTTCATGTTTTATCATAAAAATAAAATGTTGCATGAACATGTAGATTAGGTAGAAGCATCTATGGAGAGGACAAGTAAACAACTTAAGCTAAGTTCACAAAGAAGGCAAAGTCAACCCAAATCTGACTGTTTTTGCCCATACCCAACTTTTTCATGGCAGTCTGAACAGCCCACTTCTAATATTTTCACCTAATAGTGCCACTTCTATGGTGTACTGAAATTCAGATATGTTTTATTTTGATGGTATCAGATTTGCAAATTATTGAATAGAATAGAGACACATGTAAAACATGCAGAACAGTAGTCCCTGACAACCAGGTTTAGAAACAATTGCCCTTTAGATAGAGTTGATTAATTATAAACAACAGTAGTCCTAGCATACAGTCTTGAGTTACACCAGAAAAGATAATCAGAAGGTATTCAGGTGTATGGGGTACAGTTGATTCTGGTTTGAGTTTAAGAATCTGATTATTGTCTCACTTTTGCCTGTGGAAGTATTCAGTGTAAGTAAACAGGGTCAAATTTTATTAGCATGTTAGCATATTAATACATTAAAATTGTGAATTTTTACAATCACCTGGAAAACATTCTAAAATCAAAAATTAGAATATTAGCATCAGCTTATTTTTCTTTAAAAAACATCAATTTCATGTTTGATGTTTTAAAAGCACATTAAAGAAAACATAATTGTTATTATGTAGTGAACATGTTTAGAATCCATGAGGAAAAACATCTCACATTCATTTGTGCTCTGAGGTTTGACCATAAATCTGCCAATCTTCATTTTGTCTATGCTGCAAGGAGACAAAAGTGCACTTGGTTCAGTTCTCCTCATGGTTGTATCATTTGTTCTCCCCAATACTTTACCCAACACAAACATATTACTTCAGACAAGATTAGAAGTGACAGAAAAGCACACGACACCCTCATGCAAAGACAGTCCTGTTGGACCAGAGCTCGATTTCAGAGTGGATTTCAGGTCTTTAAGTGCCTCTCATAGGGAGATTGTGATTTCACTGTGAAACACTGCTGAGTCATGAAGCATATCAGTAGAGTGGGTGGATATGAGCTACATGAGTGGCATGGAAATGATGAACGCGAGTGAAAGAGGCGTGAAACCTTTTGAGGGGGATAATGATGCCGTCGGGTCACCTTCCTTCAGAGCATCTGTTTAAGTGTGTAATTGTTCTTAAACGTTTTGTGACGTCTGCATTGACAGATTCTTAACTCCTCACTGAGCAGAAAGCATTATGACAGTTATTGGTGTGCAGCAGATGGAGGGTTATAGAGTCTTTTCAGGCTGGCTATAACAGATATTAATGAGAATTTGGTAAAAAGCATAAAAGTCTTTTAATATCAGGCATTATAGTTTACAGCTAAATAGCCAAACTGATTTTTGGAGCTTGGCAGAAAGTAGTTTGGTTTAATCTCCCTTAAGTTGTATGCCTAGGGTGAAAGATTTTGAGTTTCCTTCCTCAAGCTTCTCACAGAGGTTTGCTGGAGTTCCGACCCATCCTCCTGGCTGAACTGGTGTTACTGAGTCGGGTTTGTAGGGCAAACCCGACTAATTCACACACCTTTTCAGCTCTGCTCCAGCAATTTTCTATGGGACTGAGATCAGGGCTTTGTTGTGGCCACATCCATGACCTTGCCTTGCTGTCTTTAAGCCAATGTGTAACTAATTTGGGTGTATGATTAGAGTCACTGTCTCCTGATGACTGGACATGCAGGTGGAGTATTTTGACATAATGTTTTTTCCACATGATACCACTACTGTGAAGTGCATCAGTCTCTTGTACAGCTAAACACACACACACAACATATTCCTGCCGCCCCTGTACACCACAGTTTGGATTATGTTTTCAGTCTCATTACTGACACAGGGTCTTTGCTTTTGTTCTCTGGTTGAAACACACATTTCGCACCAAAACTAGTTTAACTCTGGGGCACAGAACTCCCTCTTGATTTTGCTTAGTGAGTTTTATTTTGATGGACTAACCTCATATCTTGCATTGACCTCAGGCTCCCTTCTTACCTGCATTTGGGTCCAACAGTCACCACTCTTAACAAAAGAAAAATTATAAGCCAGGGTGATATTAAGCAGAAGGTCAACTAGAAGGTTTTCACTTCAATTCCAGCTTTCCAGCATTTCCTGTTACTGTTGTTCAAAACACTGGACCTCATTTTGACTCCACTAAATCCAATGTTTTCCAAGAATAATGCCCCCCAAAACAGCTTCCCATTTCACATTTATGCTGCGCATAACCCAAATCTATGTTCACAATGCAACAAAGAGATAATCATTACCCTTATTATCTGCCTCAAAATTATAAAATTGCTTAATTATAGATAATGATATAAAATGGTGCCATTACCTTACATTCATTATTTGTCCAGAAGAAAATTAGCAAATCACTGATAAGGTTGGGGCAACAGAAAATTTTACAAACTGGCAGCATACCATAAAGTATGCTGCAAAAACAGCCCTATCCATTAAACCCCTTTACATTTTGTCATCCTACAAACTCAAATGTCAATATCTTTTATGATGATTTATTGTCATGATTCCCTGGACTTTCTGAATATTTGTGCTGTATTTTTGACCTTGTATTTTAAGTTATTTCTGTATTTTCTATATTTAGTTCTGTTTACATTGTGTTGATTGATCTCCTTTTATTACATGCTTCTGTGCTCTCATTAGACTAATCTCCACAGGTTCTTAGCCTTGCTTACAACTCACAAAACATTTATTCTGTTGATTCTGCTCAACTGGTTTCTATGGCACAATTACATTTCCACTGTACTTAAAGTCCTTGGTTTCTTGCTCTCACTTTCACTGTTACAACCTCCATGTTTCTTATGGGTTTTTCATGTGTTCATGTCCTTCAATTTCATCATAAAAAATGTCCTGATGCTATTTGGGTCCTCAACAAACTCCAAACAATACATTTATTGCAAAACACATATAGTGCATAGTAGAAAGTAAAAGGAAAATACCTGCCTTCTCATTTTTACAAATAAAAGTCTGAAAATGTGTTGTAACAAATTACCTTCAGAAATCACCTAAGTTGTAGAATAGAGTCCGTCCATGTGTAATTTGTCTGTTTATATCCAACTGCTCTGTGAATGTCTTAGGGTTTGTTTACTCAAAAAAAAAAAAAAAAACATAAAAATTACCAAACATCATAGTGACTAGGGAGCACAGCAAACAGGTCATGGGTAAAGTTCTGAAGAAATTTAAAAGAAAATAAGGTTATAAATCAATAAATACCCCAAGGTTTAAAGATGTTCAGGGGCATCTTTCAAAATCCATAGTAATCCATCAGGAACAGGGACATTTTTCAGAGTTGATGGGAAGATAAATGGAACTAAATACAGAATAATAAAGAAGAAGACGTGTTAAAGGCTGCAAAAGCTTGAGCAGAGGTTAATCTCTAGCAGAGAGCCTGAGCTACAGTGGAATGGTTTAGATCAGGGGTGTCAAACTCCTTCTCATTTTGGCCCATTTCAGGATTACAGATGTCCTCAAATGATCGGTTATAGAAAAAAATGTATTGATAAAATAGCTGCCTTTGGATGTGTACTTTTTAAAATTAAAAAATACTGAACATTTACATCACTCTAATTTGGCAGTATACAGATGAAACTGCTTTGACCGAATTAATACATTACTTAAGCAACGACTGTTATCTTGTTATATTTATGTGGACCACATGAAACCTTGTGGCAGGCCGGATCCGGATCCCAGGCCTTGAGTTTGATATATGTGGTTCAGATCAAAGCATAATATTCATAAAACTGTCCTATTCAAACTCCAGACAATCATATTTACATCTGCTAAAATGTCCCACTCTATACTTTCATAATATCAGTACAATCTGAAACGTATGTCTTTTGGTGTCTTCTCAGTTGTGTAAGATATTTTTCCAAAACTGAAACTCGTGAATGTGATCTAAACATCCATTCAAGCGGCACAGCATATAAAAAGCGTTCTCTCGTATTGTAAGCAGCCATGTTAGCTGACATTTCCCATCCATTGATTCCCATCATCGGTTCAACCTTTTGGAGGGCTTCACTCTGACCTACTCGGCTCCGCGGGGAGCTCCTGGGCCACTGAGACTCGTGCAAAGCGGTCCCGCTATCGATCAGCCCCTGTGCCTAAAAATAAAGGCCGGGGCCGGCCAATGACAGAAACACAAGCAAAAAGCCTGTGTCTGCTAATCAATGGTGACCCAGAATCTTAAGTCCTGAGTCGATACATCTTGCTTTTCTCGCATGATCTAATGATCTTCTGAGTGCTTCTGACACTCCTGAGGAGAGCAGAGACAAAATGCCAGCTGGGAAATTAGTTTCATTTCTTGTTTTGACTTCATCTTTGAATGAAGGGGATTGTTTTCCTGTTTTCTTTATAATGAATCTAAAATCGTTACGAGTCATGCGAGTCTTCAGAAATGTGTTCATCACTATATTTTATGAACTTCAGCACAAGCTTGCAAAACTGATGTGACCTTTCTAAGCCAAATTACATTTGACAGAGTAACTTTTATAAATTGGAGGTGTTGATAGCCTGCTGGTCATTCTCTGAGCCATTCTGTCTTCAGTGAAATCTCTTTATTTTCCCTTTCACACATTTCCCTGCAGTCACTTTTCCTTCTCCTGCTCCACCACTATCTTACAGAAGGAGCCATTCTTGCTTAGGGCTATAAGCTATCTTCCTATATTTCTCTCTGGTGAATGTTTTATCTTGGCTTTCAAGTATCATTTTCATACAGAAATGGTGCATTTGTCCCATGGTGGATTAGCCAGCTCTCTTCCTTTTCAAATGAGTTAGACGTTCAGGCAGGTTTTTAGATTGGGGATTGGCAATCAGAGCTCTTCGTTTCCAGGCAGAGAAAAGTCTAAACTAGTAATCTGGTTACTTAAGGTCTATCTATTCACAAATAAAAAAAAATGTAAAAATACAAACAAAATTGTTTATTTAACAAGCTGTAATAATTACAACTACACATGTTTGCTTAGTGGGAGCCACATAATAATGTAATACAGTTTTAGACTGATGGCAAAATTGTGGCAAACTTGTTTACAAAACTACCAAGGATTTAATCACTTCAGAATTTATCCAGAAAAATTAATTTAAGGTTTCCAAAGTTAGCAAAATGTGCTAAACAATAATTTTGCTCTGCTATCAGTGCAGTGGCGGAAAAGTGAGTGTGCCCACTACTGGTGAGGACTTTACTTTAAAGAACACAGGACCAAATGTATAGTGGTGGCCACATCATACTGAGGGATTTTCAGTAGTTGCTTAAATAACCAGAAGAAGTTTGTCCTTGGGTAAAAAAAAAAAAAAGAAGGTTGTGGCCAAGGTTTAGTTTTGTAACTAATTATTTAAAAGCTTTTTAGTGGGAATCTGTGGCTGTATTTGAGAATGTATGCATGATTTTGACATCCAGAAAAAATATGTTTGAGCACAATTCCTGTCTTTGTTCAACCAATACAGTTGAAGCATCTAGAAAACCGCCCAGATATTCATGCTCATGTGTATGCTTAAACACATGAACATGAATGTGTTTAACTATACACATTCATGAATTTCTCTGGATAAATTCAGAAACATTTTTCAGAAAATGTATCTGAAAAAGAAACATTTTCTTTTTCTGAGAAATACATATGAGAGCAGAATTGTACATTTCAGCTCATCATATTCTATTTTTTATCTCTCAGCTTCCAAATTTCATTTAGTGACTCACATTTAGTATTAGCGAATCTAAGTTGTTTGCTGAGCTATGTGCTCTGGCACAGTTTCCTGAATGCAAGATGACAGTAGACCAGTTCTCATATGTGCTGAAATAAAAAAAGAGGAAGAAAGAAGCTTACATCAGTAAATATTTGGGGAAAGACACAAAGGCAAATCTCAAGAGCATTTGTAAAATATTCATAGTTATATTTAAATCAAAATGTACGTGTTTATTTGCAAATGTTTTATTCATTGACTGAAGTTTGTACTGGAGATGGAATAAGCAAGGGTTCTTCAGTCCTCGCATTAATTCCCTGACACTCTGCTTTATTTATGTGTGTCTTTTTGCACTTCATCCCATACATTTATCATGGACTCATCCTGAGACTAACGTATTTCGGTGTTGTGAGAGAGTAAATGTCAAATAATTTCTGCCTCTGATCTGTCAGCACTGCTCACTGTGATCAAACAGGGCATTTTACTACTTATAGCATGTTATATATCTCAGTAATCTATCCAGGTTTTCAGTGGCATGACCTATAAAAATACAAGAGGAGGAATCCAGAGGCAGGCTTCTACTCTGGCATTCTGCAGAACAACCAGCAGATATGGTTCAGTACTCAGCTGAGATCAAATCTGGGTTAAAAATGTTGAAGCAATTAGATATATTCGGCTTTAATTCCCATGTTCAGCACTTGCAGGTGACAAATGACAGGAAGTGTCATTTGTTTTCCTTCTCTTGCTGCTGTAGTACACTTTTGTCTGCTCTTTTCATTCTCTGTTAGTTAATGCTGACTTCTTTATCATTTGGAGTCCCACTCAAGAGCACAGCGCCAACTGAAGCTGCTTATAAAACATTTACAAAATGCACAAAATAATTTGGATTTAGCCAAATGATTTATGCAGAGGTAAAGAATGTTTGTCGTACATTTTTGAGGTGATTTTCTCAAAGCTATGTGTTGATAATTATAATGGTTTTGTGCTTACGACATCAGATAAAAAATATTTTTAATACAGAAAGATGGACTTAATGAAGAGTACATTTAGTTCCTGCTTAAGTTATTTTTAAAATGTACTATGAATTTGATAAACGAGCTTCATTGCAACACATAATCTAATTTATTGTGTATGATTGTAAATACATTCATATTGAAGCTTGCCACTACTTTGACACCAACTAACAAGAGCATTTTTTCCCTTGTACCAGAAGGCAATGTAGCTTTCACAGGTTTATAGGGATGATGGTGGATTAAGTCAAAGAGATCCAAGTTCATCTCCAGTGTCAAGCATGTTTTTTTTCATTTGGATTTGACTGAAACACAAGGGACATCACAGGACTTTGTTGGATGAGAAATGTTGGAGTATTTGTAATTTAATAGACTACTTTTGTTTCTAATTATTTGTTACACTTAAATGTTTAAGATCATCAAGCCAAGTTTATTGCCAGACAAATGCAATGAAAAAATACAAAATGTAGTTTTGAAATTCAAATTTTGTTTCTTAAAGAAAAAAGATACTCAAACCAATAATACTCGCAGTACAATTGTTCCCCTTTTCAGAACGTGATTTGACTGTTAGTCAAATGTTTTTAGAAAGTTAAGTTCAATTTCACTAGCTTCATTGAGGCCTGAAAATTTCAAGACCCTTGAAATGAAGACGAGTCATTGACAATGTAGAAAAGGGTCAAAAGGACATGCAAAATTTTATATATAGCCAATCCAGGAGGTCACACAAAAACCCAGAACCACATCCAAACCACTGCCTGCCTTCATTGTGTCACTTACGGTTAGTGTTCTTGATTCAACAATAAAAGTGTGTAAAAATATCACACAAGGGAGAGTTTTAAAGGCACAAGAAATGCTGAAAGAAAACACCAAGGCCCGTCCCACATCTGGAAAAACATCTTGTTGATCATCATGACTTTGGGTAAATATTCTCAGGAGAAACTAGACTATTGTAAACTGGGACCTTCTGGAAAGTTTGCATCCAATATGATCTAATTAAGGGTTTCAAAAAAACAAAAACATCATACCAACACACCAGATGTAGTGGTGGTAGTGCCATGGTCTGGCTTCAATAGCTGTACAACTCACCGCAATCATGGTGAACCATGAATTTTGCTCTCTGCTACACAGAGAAAAAGTCTCCTGCCATTAGCTCATGGGTTATGCAGCAGGGCAAAGAACCAAAACACAAAAGTACACCCACCAATAAGTAGCTCAAAACAAAATGGTTTTGGATTTATCGTCAAAGTCTAAGCTTTATCCCATAAAGAACTATGTATTATACAGTGGGGAAAAAAGTATTTAGTCAGTCACCAATTGTGCAAGTTCTCCCACTTAAAAAGATGAGAGAGGCCTGTAATTGACATCATAGGTATACATCAACTATGAGAGACAAAATGAGAAAGAAAAATTCAGAAAATCACATTGTCTGATTTTTAAAGGATTTAAATACATAGAGGGTAATCAGGGTAACGAGACACAGTTGGGAGCAATCAATGGGTAGCCGGGAAAACATGGAGACTCAACTGAAACAAAAACCAAAATAAACACAGAAAACTCAAATCCTCACACAACCTTTATCATTTGTTGTGATAAAATTATTATGACAACAACTTTGATTTATCGTTGTCATGATCAATCCCAGCTAACACCCAAAACTGTCCATATTGTTGGTATTGTTAGACTTAACATTTTCTCCACTGTTGATATAATGAAAGCATCAATAAAGTTGAATATCTGATTAAATGCAGATATGATTTGCAGTTTAATGATACAAATTACACTACTTTATGTTATTGGTGACATAAAGAGGAGTATGTTTTTAAAGAATAGTATTTGTGTTTATGAGGCTACGATTGAGGGTCATGCAGGCACAGTCATTCAGTAATGTAAAAGAGTAATACATTGTTATTATTGTCACTTATTGTTATCACAAAATATCATGAACAAACTTTAAGTCCACATCGCCCACCCCTAAGTGTAACCAAAGAAAAAATCAGTTTTTTTTACAGTATTGTGTCTAACCATATAGTTTTATTTGTATTACTGAGATGACGGCTATTTGGACCAATATAATAAAAATTTAAAAGCAGTGGTTTAAGATCTAAAAAATTTACTCCAAGAAAATGTTTGAGTGACTTAACCATTTCTACATTGGTAAATACCCTTACAGTGGTTATGCTGTCAGCCATTTCATTTAGTTACCTTATGTGAATGGATGTCTTTGGACATACTCAGTCATGCACAACATGATAACTGCTGACACTGTAAAAACCTTCAGCAGAGGGTCACACAAAGATTACAGCTGATATCTGCTGAAACCTGCTGTTTGGCCTGACACAAATCCAATCTCTGGGCCATTCTGTAACTGTGAGAACACACTGAAATCATGAAGCCCAAGCAGCAGGGTGGGCTGCCCACGCCTGATGTTCCCTCAGCACAGCACGGAGCCAGGCTGACCGGCGATGACAGATGGGGCGCTGAGATACCACAGACCTGTGAGGCATTCACTATCCCCCCACAGACAGTGTGTGGTGACAGCAACGAGCCACCTACAAAGGACGGAAAGAAGGCGAGGGAGGCATATGTGAAAGAATGATGTGTAGGAGATACAGTGCTAGGCAACAGGCTTCCAATTCATACCAGGCAGGATCATGCATGAGTCTGTTGGTGAGAGACCCTGGCAACAGCAGAGACGTGTCTCAACATGAGATTTTCAGTTTTGACCTCAATTATGTTCATCAGCTCTGATCGGATTCTGCCTATTGTTTCACTGAAAAGCCTCTCAGAAATCAGAAAAGAAACTGTTTAAATGTCAAAACCACGTAAAGTGTTCAATCCAATTTTAGCATGAAATTGCTCAGATTTGAAGTCTCACCCTGTGTAATCAATTCTTTGACCTTCTCAACAGATTTATATGATCAAAATGGAAAACACATCTAAACCGTTGATGAATATGAATAATGATAAGAATTTTTAAAACAATTGGTATTTTTGACGTTATTCATACAATTTAGAAGAAATAAACCTAATTTGAAATTATCCACCTGTTTATTTCTTTTTTCTGAGTCCAGGATAGGTTTGTCACCCTTGATGGCACAAGCTGTAACCCCTGGAATTATTGTCCCAAGTCATCTGTGTTTGGTAACAACACAAATGATGTTACCATCTGTAACGTCATCTGTGTTACAGATGTGTTTGAGACTCATGTAGAAGCAAGATATGAAGTGGTCCCAGAGTTTCCATGTTGACAATATCAATGAATGAACTAGTTCCACAAGCAAGTTTTCATCCTTTTGACAATAGTGAACTTGGACCTCAGTCTAACAAACTCGATCTAAGTGTCTTTGGTCCTTCTTGATCAATGATGAAATTCTACAGCAGCTATTCACAAAATAGTCTCATAGCCAATATCTACATCTCACCTAACTTGCATAATCTGATCATTAGCGGTAGGTTAGCTATGGTGCTACCCTTCATGCTGGATAGATAGGAAAGCAATTTACAGCTTTAGAATGGACAGAAATGCTAACTTATGTGATACTGTTATCAAAGTTCTTTCATCAAAATTTGTGGAGAGAAAGAAAAGACTCCTTCAACCTCTTTCTGGAACATGGCCTTGTAACCAAAGTAGTGAACCATGCTCCTACTGGTTCTTTTACTAACAATGTTGCATAGCTAATCTTCTCCCTGTTTTACTGAGGATAAGCTTCTTAAATCGTCACCTGTGGCTCTGATTCACAGCAAGGACACCTGTGTAGTAGGCAATGGCTCAGACCTTATTATCAGGGCTAAAATAAAGGGTACTTCTGCTGTTCTTTTAGTGAGATTGGACTCTTTTTGGTCATCTTGTTCAAAATCTATTTATTATAATTGGAAAAGGAAGCATCTAACATGGTGCTTTTTGACACCAACACTACTTTAGTATTATAGAAGAGTGAACCTGCAATATGTTGTAAACAAACCTGGACTACAATATTCCACACAGACTGTGATTTATAAGACTTTTACTCTATTGGTGAAAAGTTAGCTTTTCCAAGAATGTTAACTTATCACATTCTCATAAACCAAATATCAGGATTCATCTGGTTTGTTTTACTACTGATAATTAGACAAGGAATCCATATTCATAGTTAAACACCTAAAAACCTTTGCTAAATTTAGACTCTGGATGAATTACATTACCTTCATTATTCAGTTTTTTCAAAGATAATACAGCAATTAGCATTCTAATTATGGTAATGTGCCAAACAGCACTCCGATTATGTCAAACCAAAAAATTTGCAATCTGGTCACAGCAAGCATTTTTGTACCACTGTGCTTCTCCATATTATCCTGAAGTAAATATGGCTACATTCTGATTGAACATGCTGTCATTCACATTTATTTTTTTTCTAACTAAAAAAATCTAATCAAACAAAAAAAATGATCACTAAAATGTGGCCAATTAAGACTACATATTTGAGCAAAGTTATTTTTAAAGCACTGCAAGGTTAATTGTGTACCTTAATAAAATGCTCTTTATTCTTTCTATTACATGTACCACATTTACATATATACTTTAAATATATACATACACGCAATGTACATATTTGAGGTGTACCAATATTTAAGCTTGTGTACATCAGAGAAGGAGTTGAAAAGTGTTGCTAGGGAGAGTGATGTCTGGGTTTCCCTCCGGGATGGATGGGCTACCTCCCTGACCTGATCACAGTTGGCAGAAGATAATGGACAGATGGATTTTAATCTCTATAATCTGGTCCAAGACTGCCAAGTCATTTCTGTTTACTTGTCTTTTTGATATGCTTAGCGTTACAGCACCATTGCACTGGTGGTAGTGTTTTTGCCTCACAGCAAGAAGGTCGTGGTTCCAATCATGTCTTGGAGCTATGCATGTGTGGATTGACTCAAGGTGCTCTGGTTTCTTCTTACAGTTCAAAAAAGATTGTTATGTTAATTGGTTTCTCTACATTGCCCGTAGGCACCAGCTTCCAGTGACTCTACATGGACGGACGGTCAGACAGACAGATTTGCATCCATGCTAATTACTGGAATCCATTGTCACCTGCTTTCTGTGCATAAAATTAACAAGAGTATGAAGACTGAAAGCTGTGGAAGTTATTTTAATTTATCACTGTCTTTTCAGCAGCTAGCTTCTTTCCCCATTGGCTGCACTACGGACACATTGATCAAACTGAAGTCTGCATAACCTTGAAGGACGTCAACATTACTTACACTTAACACTGCTAAAATCACTCTTTTCAACAGTTTCAGCACATGGTAACAAGGTTAAACAGCCTTATTTATGTGGAAAAAGGTCAAGGAATGATCATAATTTAAAATGGTAACATAAACAAGCTCTTTTAGCATCTTAGACTGAAATGTGTAACAGCAGCGTACATAAAGCAGGGAAGGATTTGACAATACCTTCTTATAATTCTCAGACCTTATTCCCTTACACCAACCTTGCAGGCTTTATCAAGGTTAGTCAGACTATCTTTAAAGCATCAGTGAAACATGCTCCAATCTAAAACATTATAGCTCTGGCTGTTTGTTCACTCCGGCAGGTTTTCTTCATGGTGTTTTAAGGGTGAAGTGTAGAAGGTGTTGCACCATTCATGGAGTTTTGCATGTAACCCAAAAAACTTCTGTTTGTGCAGTGTTTTTGCTGTTTTGTGTGTGTCACAGGTGTTAAAATTTTAATAACTCTCCTCACAGTTTTCTTTCATCAGTAGCGTTCTTCTTGCCAGATGTATGGAGTGTTCCCATCTAAACTCGTGGATCTCTGCAGCTTCTCAAGGCTTAATATTATTCCTTAGCTGCTTCTTTGATTAATAATCTCCTGTCCTGTCAGTTTAGGTGGATGACCACATCTTAGTAGGTTTGCAGTTGTGCTCTTCTTTAAATATTATTTTATTCACATAATCCATGAAAAAGTGCTCAGTTTGATGTCTTAAGCTTGGGATATTGTTTTATATCTTAGCTCTACTTATTTCCTGACCTGTCTACTGGGTTCCTTGGTCTTCCTGATTCTGTTTATTGGCTAATGTTCTTTAAAAAGCCTTTGAGGTCTTCACAGAACAGCTGGATTTAAAGCTGGGACCTTTTTTTTTTTAGTTAGACAAGTTCTTCATCAAGATTTGCATTTGATTATGTTTAGGAGTAGAAAAGTAAAGAGGCTGAATAGAAAATGCATGCAACACTTTTGTTTAGATTTTAAATGTGAGCAGAAATTTTGAAGACTGTCTATTATTTACCATCCACTTCACAGTTTTGCGCAATAGTCGACCTCCGGTATTCATTGCAGTCATGGACCCCAGTCGGCCATGAGTAGCTACTCCCTATTTTAATCATTCAAACACCAAACATACATTTACATGATTTGATGCTGTCTTGGCATTACTGTAGAAGTTAACATCTACAATATTCCTTATCTCCACACTTGGGGGTGCAGTCAATTAGCACCAAGGAAAAATGGCACTGATTGTCTGATTTGCAAATGCCAGCCTTAAGTAGCACTTTGCTGAGGCATTTCAGCTTCCCAAGTTTTTGGGTGTAATGTAAAAAAAAAAAAAAAAAAAAAAAAAAAGAAAGAAAAGTTCAAACCTTGTGAATAGTCTTACAAGATGTTGTATCTTAATTCAAAGAAATGTAAGATTATTTTACTTCTACTTGATGAACAATCAACATCCTTTTCCAATCACTTGTCCATCCCATGCATGTATAATGAGTTGGATATAATGCACATTAATGAAAATTAGTGAAATACACAATTAGCTAATTTCTGTAATATAGATTTGGCTCTTACGTACAGCAAGCTGCAGAGCCAAACTAAAACTTTAAGATTTATAAGGTTGTATAATTAAACATAAGCTGTTCATTATATGCACTAAGGTGCCTTTGAGATTTTTTGACTTTTATGTCCTCAAAAGAAAAATATACTTTCAGAAAAATGAGTGCAGTGCATCCTCACTTTGCAATGGCAGCTTTTCATATTCCATCGTGTCAGCAAATTTTATATCCTTACTCTATCAGTGTGTTTTATTGCTGTTAAAGCCAGAGCAGATCTTTGATGGCTCATCATTACACCCCTTGAATGATTTCACAGACCATAGATTCATTTGGACCACTGAATAATGCGACGGTATTTTCCGAGTAGTGCCAATAAAATTCCTGCTGAGGCGCACGGTGTGGCATTAGTGTGGCAGATAAAGTAGATACAGAAGTCACACCAAAGTAATGTACCATCTGAGACTGTGCACATTTTTTTAGTGTGTGTCTATGTGAGACCAAAAAACAGAGAAGGGAGGGAGGGTGTCACATCCTGTTATGATTACAGAGGTGTCATGGTGCAATGAGCCATTATTCACATAACAGGCTGACATGGGGAGTCTCATGATTGCATGCTGTTAAAGATTTCACTGTGAGACACAAGGGCAGATGACAATGGCAGTGCTTAAAGACTGCTTGTTATCCAAGACAGAAACACTTCGTTATCTCCGGTTGAGACCGCAGCCCACACACTCCAGTGTTCGACATCGGAGGGACGCCGTGATCATGATGTTCGCCACTCACAAGCATACTGATGTATAAATTTGTGTATTCAGGCCAGCAGCCATCTTTGGTAGGGAGATCAGTTTTTGTGTTTGACAGGATATAGTATTGGATACTTGACCAGATTTTCTCCTCGGAACATGTCCTTCAACACGTTCTCTCTTTTTAAAGAGTTTTGGGCAGCCAGTTTCAGCCACGCAAGGACAAAGTCTGAAACTACTAACCAATTGGATTTTTCTTGATGTACAGGTTGTAAAACAACATTCCCTGACAGTATCATTTTGCTGTATCAGTTGTATAGTGGAAAAAATAAATATTTTATACAAAACTGATTTTTCAAGTTTCCCTACTTACAAAGACTGGTGATGTCTGTAATTTACATCATAGGTACACCTCAGCTATGGGAGACAGAATCTTAAAAAAAAAATCACATTGTGTGATTTATAAACAGTTCATTTGTATTTTATTGTTTGAAATATGTATTTGAAACAATATTAAAAAAATAAAACGTCCCATGGAGCCCAAAGGAGACTGATAATCATCTTCAGTTTCTCTCATTTTCTAACAATTGCTTCAAGAGACGTTACTTTCTCACCAGCAGTTTGCTTATTGTCCTGTAGTCCGTTTCAGCCTCATGCAGGGCTGCAGTCTGTCCCTGGTGTCCTTAGACAGCTCTCTGGACTTACTCATGATGGAGATGTTAGAGACTGATTGACTGAGTGTCTATAAATAGGTAATGAGTGAAGAATAGGAGTGCTTCTTCAAGATGCATTTACGGGTCTGTGAGAGCTTGAGTTCCTTCTGGTTGGCTGGTGATTTAATACTTAATTTCATGCAAATTAACTACTTAAAAACAGTTCAGTGTTATTTTCTGGATTATTTTTTACATTATGTTTCAATTATAGTTAAGGTGTACCTACGATTAAAGTTACAGAGCTCAATTTAGTTAGTGGGAAAATTTAAAATATTGGTATCAAATACTTATTTTCTCCACAATAAACTACACACTTGCTTTTTAACCTGAATTATTAAGATAAATGCAAGTGTACTCTATAAAACTATTACGTTTTGGGGGTGCAGGGGTTTAATGGCTCTTTATCGGATAATAAAATTTGTTTGATGATTTGTTTGAAAGCAGAAATCTATGATTAACAGTACTGCAAGTTTTGCCATACGTCTGTCCTCTCTTGGTTAAAAAAACTATTTAAATAAACTGTTCTGAAGTTATTTTGCCAGGGTTCACTGCTGCACTTTGAGACTCAAGTGTGCTAAATGGAAGAGTCACGCTTTTGCTGCTTAATTGGATGAACAAAAACTCCATCTCACTTTTTTCTCCCCCAAAAGTAAAATCTGATTACCTAGTAACAAGTTGTTTGACACTTGCACCAAATTCTGAGCTCTGTATCCAGTTACTACACAAAATATTTTTGATATATTTGCCCTGAATTAACATCACCGTTGCAACTCCTTCAGCTTCAGTTGTTCTTTTGTTTGCAGCTTTTCAAGCAGGAACAACTGTCTCCCAGGAGATCCACTGTGAGCTCGTCAAAACACAACAGTGTCATTTGTTTTAATGTCTTTATTAATGTTTCATCATGTATATAGATCCTTTAGTAAATGTGTTCATAAAACATGCATGGCCCAGGTAAAGCACTCCAACTTGCACTCACAACTGAAAATATGGAAATCCAGCTGATTATTTTTCTCTTATTTTAAATACAGCCAGTAGAGTCTCAATTGGAAGGCTGAAGTTAACAGTAGATTTATTCAAATATGTGTTGGTGTATTTTAAAATACAATCAGAAGCTGTCAGTCTACAAGGTTGTTTAATTTTTGATCCTCTCGGATTCTTTTATTCACATGCAAAATGATGGTGTCTCCACTGCATGCTAATTGGAAACGAAGGCAGCTTTTCAGATTTGTTTTGATACCAGACACTGTTGACAGAAGCAAAAGAGACAAAGAACGAATAAATTATAAGGACAAAGAGCAGGTTGTGTGCGTGTGTGTGTGTCCGCCTGTCAATGTGCAGCCTTCCTGACAAGCATTTATAAGTTACAGTTGACAAAGCTGCCATTCACAAGGGACAAGGCCAGTCCTTGGCTGCTTGGGCCCCCAGAGAGAGAATTTGATTTGTAGTCCTTCCAACTACCACCAGTCATCACAGCTCAGTTCATATTTTCTATATATCATAAATGCTCAAATGTTTATACATTGTTCAGGTAGCATAACCATAACTGTGCAATGTCAGATGCAGAAATATTCATATCTGTTGGCCTATTGCCGGATTTTGTCCCTTATTTTTACAGATTAAGATTTTAAAAGTGTGGCATGCATACTGCCATTATGTATTGACTTTGCCTAGGTCATTCTAACACAAGTATAATTTGATCTAAAATATTTAATTGTTGCTTTTACTGAAATGGTTAGAGTTGTTGTCATAAAGCTACTCCGGGCTTTAATAGGCTTTCTTTGAGAAATGCATTGTGTTTAGCATCCATCTTTCTTTTTACTCTCACCAACTTTCCTGTTGCTGTTGATTAAAAAAACCCAGCAATCTAAAAAACATGCTACTTAACTACAGTTCTTAAAAAGAAGGTTGGAGTTTTCACATTAAAAATATCGCTAGTCTCAGCTGCTGTGACTCGTACAGAACAAGGTAAAGAGTAATGTAATTTCAAAGATGTTGATTAGTAAAAACATTTACCTAGAAGACAGATGAATGTAATTCAGGGGCAAGAGGTCATCTACTACCACAAATATTATGTCAAATAACCATCCTCATACAACACTCCATTTTAATTTCATAACATATTAAAATAAATAAAAATGTTGGATTTTTCTACAATTTTGGAGGCATCAATAAAATAATATGTTTGAAGACTTCTACACATTTTAGCATGAGGGCCAATAAACAGGACAGGTGGAGCACATATGACTTTCACTGAAAGTACACATTTATAAATTATGTTTGTAAGTCCCATTCAGTGATTCATATAAATAATTCTAAATCTTAAACTCAAGCTCCTTTCGTGTGGTGCTCTACTCTTATACTCACACACCCAACGTAGTATCTTTAGAGGACAGCGCTGATATAGATGCACAGACCTATCACCTATAGCCTCAAAATACACATTCTGTAGTTCTTATTCATTTATAAGAACTTTTTGGTCAAAAAACACTTGACAGTTGATAACAACCTTGAAAGCAAAAAAGGTTTTTCCGTT
Organism: Girardinus metallicus; assembly: GCA_903067095.1. NCBI lineage: Eukaryota > Metazoa > Chordata > Actinopteri > Cyprinodontiformes > Poeciliidae > Girardinus > Girardinus metallicus. The sequence continues at coordinate 33,784 of CAEGAE010056836.1, forward strand.
GAATGTGCCAAAATTATTTTCCAGTCTTATATGTATATATAGTAGCTTTTGGGTTGGCTTAATGAAAATAAGGTACCAAGGTCTTGTGAATATAAAAATAACAATACTACTAATTTCCCCTCTACCACCATGCTTCAACAGGTAGTATAAAGTGTTTGTGCTGATGTGTTATGGTTGGTTACTACAAAACAAGTACATCAACTAAAATGGGCAAACACTTTTGTTTGATTTGCACCAGTGAGATTGTTACAGTGGTCTTGTGGTTTATTTACATGTACATTTTCTAAATATTTCCCAAGGCATGCTGACAAATTCTTTTCAGAAAGAACAGGCCGTCTTTTTGGCAGCTTTTCAAGACTATCCACACTTGTTTAGTCTGTTTTAAACTGATCTCCCATTATCTTTGACTTATAACATCCTAACTGAGGACTGTAGACTCTGGGCTATGGCTGTCTGGTTATTTGCAGCTTACACAGCCTGAATTCAGGACAAACTTGTTAGGCAGTCAGTTCCTGGGAAGACTTGCAGCTGTTTTGTTTTCCACATGAGAGAAATCTTTTTAACTGCAAAACGGTGAACCTCAGATAATCGTTTCCAGATTGCCTGGCAGCAACAACTGGTTCTCTGAGTTCATTCCTGAGACACTTTGGCAGCATGTTAAGTGTAGATGCCACTAACCAGTAAGACTGTACAGTGTGTGTAATTCTTTCTGTATTGATAAAATGATAAATATACTGACATGGTATGATACTGTATGTTATATGTGGCTCATCTTAACATCTTTATGTAATTTATGACCTATTGGGAAAAAAATACAGAGATTTGAAAAATATATCTTCTGTTTTCGCTTTACTTTACTATCACCCTTAAATCAAAACACACTGATATAACTAGAGTAAAAAATATACAGTGATCAAAATATGATTTTATTTGCTAAGAAACGAAAGCTATTCAAATCAACTTAGCTTAAAGACAAGGGTGGTGCAACCAGTTAATGTTTTTGGGGGAAACCATATTTTCCACATAGGGCCAAGTTGGTTTAGATGAGTTTTTCCCATTATGCTACTTGGGTTATATTTACCTTATGTTAAAATCTCTTTAAATGTTTCAGTGTCAAACCATTTGTTACAGTCCATATACATGGACTATAACAAATTTGGTTGCCTTTCCTTATGGTAACTTTCATTTTTTACAACACACCATCACACATAACCATGACGTTAATATCAATAGTGAATAGGGTGAGGCACAGCTTATATACAGAAATAGAGCTGGGCAAGAAAAGCCCTGTGTAGGCTGGATTCCTTTGAATAAGCTGTATAGAGGTGTTTACAAAGAAAGATAAATGGATACAGCGAAAGAGCAACAGCATTTATCATTCTGGAGGACTGTCCACCACTTTGTGTTCTGCTTTACTCCACAATAGCATAGAGACGTGCACAACTTTGGATACCTTTAGTTTTGTTTTTTCTGAGAGAATCAGGACTGTTGGCTCAGAGGGGAGATTCAAAGAACATTTAAGTCATTACTGATGTAAAATTGGTGCTTCATCGCACTATTAAAATTCTAACACTGCTTTTCACAGTGAGCCATGGTATTTAGCAACCATTTGGAAGAGCTGTTACAACATAATTAGCAGATTTTAGTTTCTTAAAGTATTTTTATGAAGCTCTGATGTGTTTTTCAACAGCATCAGTACAGGAAATGATTGCCTACAGACATATTTTAAAATATTTAGATGCAGTTAGAGCTCTGAGTCTGACAGAAAGATCTCTGCAAAGATATCCTTGATATGACAGATGGTTACAAACTGCCCTTCTTCCCTATATCTGCTGATGTCACATTTTCATTTTCTACCACTGAGGACAGTTGGCATCTGTTTCTGTTTCATGTTGCTGTCAGGAAAAGTTGATTGATAGCAAAAATATTCTGTTGCAGCTCAGGAATTTCTAACAGGTACTGGCGGCTCCCTGCTTCTTGTTCAGCGAATTCGATGAATGTGGCACCTGATAGGCAGCGACAAGCTGCAGGAGCCCTGATGTTGCATGTTAAAGTTTCCCTTTTTTTATTTAATTTATCTCCACCCACTGTGTCATCTTTGGCCTTAGCAGAGCGGGGTGGCCCACACTGAAGGCTGCTTTTGCTCCGTTTAATTCAACTCCACAAAAGCAAATGTGGTGACAGACAATCTCTATCCTAATTGCAGCTCCACTATGTCCAACATGGAGAGGGAGAGAGATGCGGGTAGCTAAAATCGCAGATGAAAACGACTTTAACAGGGGGAAAAAAACGGCTGAGGGCCAGCTCTGGATCTGCCTCTGGCTGTCCTTGACGGACCTCCTCTGGGCTCCATCCTCCTGGGTGGACTGGGCAGCGCGGAGCACTGAGACAATTTGTCTGGATGGTTGACAACTTCTGCACCACTTACCCCGGCTGCTCGGGTCCCCAAAGAGAACCACTGCCAAAACTTTAAAGGGGAAGCTATTGACTGACATGGCGAGGTTGTTAAATTTGGTTAATATTTTATTTTGGAAGAATGCAATAAAAACATAGTGACTTTTCCAGTAGAAAATGATTAATTGTGATCACAGACACTTTTCTTTTCAAGTCGTAGATTAATGCATACAGTATGATAGCAACTTTAGATAAAAGGCAGCACCTGTCATCCTTGTACTGTCATGTGCAGCAGAACAGCTACTCCTGACATTTGGGAAAAAGTTACTATAAGCCTTTTCCACCAATCCGGTTCGTTACCCATTCTGGTTCCTGAACATGTTTAAGAAACAATGTTGAATGTTCCCATAGAAAAATGGGGATTTCACAGCTAGACTTGTGGTTATCAGGCCCTAGAGGATATCTGTTTTTTTTTTTTTTCTTTGGCTGGAACAGTGACTTCACCCATAGGCAAATCAACAACAACTATTGCTCAGTTAGTGCTCCATAACTGATGTTTAATGACATTAGTCTCTCTGACGTGCAGTAACAGATAACACTGTATTGGTGATCAGGTGAAAGGTCTGGAGTGTCAAATTAAAGGAAGATATGTAAACAAAGAAGTAACATGCACAACTCACATACTGTAGCTCCACCATCTTGATATGCAACATCCACTGTTGACAACAAAAGCTTGAAGGAACCCGAGATGAACAAATTCAAGAACAAGAGTCCTTTCAGAAAAGACCTAACACTGGACTCATTGCCCCAACAGCGCCTTGATCTCAACATTATGTTTTCGTCAATCTGCCCAAACCTCCTGAGGAATTTCAAATCCACGGAAAGTTTCACTCGTCTTGGTGAGCTGACCAAGATGAGTGAAGTGTGCTTATATCAAATAAAGATTGTAATTTAAGCTACAAGCAGCACTGAAGAGCCCTTTGTCATAACTGCAGAGCATCGCCTCAACCATGCATTCGTATCCAAGTTCTTCAGAGCCAGTAGATGATGCTGTAAAAAACTTTAACATCTTGGATGAGTTATTGCATCACTGAGACGTGGTATAGAGGTGATCAGCCAGTGTTACTGCCGACCATCCATAGAAAGTATTATGGTGTTTGGATCAAGCCAATTTTATTGGCCAATCAAACACAATTATGCCTCGCTCATTAAACCAGGTAACGCTACTTTTTCAGTGCGGGAAAGTGCCAATTCCTGCTAGAAATTAAAATCAGCATCTCCACAAAGCTTATCAACAGAGAGAAGCATGAAGACCTCTTAACGTATTCTGGTACATCATTGTTCTGATTTTGGGTTCAAGCAAATTGAATTATGTGCCTCTCCAGTCTCAATTACTAAATAAAAAGCCTAATTTATTTCAATCTGAGCAACTCAGGAAATCACAATTTCCTACACAATTTTCACTCTTTATGAAACACTTGGAGTTCACACAAGCAGATTTTTGTGTGATGATTGAGAGTAAGAACCACACATTTAACAACTGCAAATGCTGAGGGATTTACAGTCTACATCATTTGTCAGACCAGCTAAAGCCAACTTTAGCTGGTCGATTTCTCATACAAAATGTGATGAGGGCGACAGTTTAACGCTAGAACCACAATGAGTCGATTTCCTCCTACATTCACCATAAGGAGATATTTTCACTCCTTGTTAGAGGAGAATTAATAATGACCACAGCCTTTTTAACTGTTTTATGAATTATCCCTTAAATAGGAGCATAAAAATGACAAAGAAAAGTGTTTGGAAAATTTATTTTGCTGTATTTTAATGCATGAATTAATGCTAAATCGAAGTGATTTACACAGGAATGAAAACCAAGGGATGCACTAATAAAACCAAAAAAACTGGTCAGCTCAAGCTACGCAAACTGCATCAAGATGAATCTCCAAAAACGTCAAGAATTTTGATTAAATGAGCTCAGGTCCAAGTCTGATCTCCTAATCTAACCGGGAATAAAGTGGAAAATAAAAAAAAATTGCAAAGTGTCCCCACCTAAAAATGCTTCTTTCTTTGTCTCTGATTTAGGAGTGGCTAAGAACAAGAAGTGTAACAGTTGTAGCCCATGTCCTAACTAGTTTCATCACATTTCCCTTCCACTCAACTTTCATTCATAGAACACTGCAATGACAATATTAGTCATATCCTTTCTGTGGACCTTCAGGAAAGCAGCTTGTATGACAAAAAGCATCCAATATCTGAATCTAAGAGCTGAAAGTATCACTCTGCATAAAAAGTGTGTCTTTTTGGAAATTATTCATTTAATATTTGAAGAATTGCTGCAGCTTCTTACATTTCATTTGCTGCCTTGTGAACTGCCTTTTACATGAAAAGGACCAACTTAGTCCTTAGACAACCAGATGAGTCTAGCAAAAGAAGATGCACCAGCTGGTATATTCACCTTTAATAAACCTAAAAGCAAAAATGTGACTTGTGTACTTAAGCTCTTGATCTTTTTCATAATTAGCAAATAATAAAGACGGCTAATAGCTTCATGTTGTGATGATAATTCAGGGCAACACGCAGAAAAGCCTTGGTGTTATTACTGCCTGGAGGTGTCTCTTAAGTGTTGTTCTGTTGTGGCTCTTACAATAATCCCCGACTCTCATTATGCTTGTTTTTAAATGTGTTCCGCAGCCATCTACTGTCAACAAGGATGTATTTTAAGATATTACTTTGCGCCCCTGGGTCATTTTAAACCAAATAACAGCTCACAATTATGTTTTCCTAATTATGATGATTTCATGATTACATTATCCAGCTTTCTCGCCATGCCCAACACAACACGGCCCCCCGGCAATTGAGGGAAAGGGGTGACAGTGTCACTGGAAGCAATTAAAAAGCTATCAGGGGGAGCTGAAAAGGAAACATTTCCTATTAGATTGTAAAGTTAACCACTGGCCTGAGCCAAATGTGGCCACAGGGGTACTAAGACGTTATAGCTCTCTCCAGGCGTTGTGTTGTTATTCCTTCCATGGAGCCGGATGCTGAAGTGGGCTCACTGATGACCAATGACTGCACTTTATGCCGCTGCTCCACAGAATACCACATCAGGAGTGGTTGCTCTACTTGACTTGTCATTGTGCACATGGACCCTAAAAGCCGTCTAATAAATTTTAAATAACCTTACTTTTCTTTGAGTGTCTGTGTGGGGCAGGGTGTGGTGGTTATTTTACGCTCGAACAGGGGGACTTTAACCTTTATCGTATAAAGTGTAATTTTTTCACTCTCCAAATCTGTTTGGTCTTGAGCTGCAAAAATGTAATGTAATAAAAAATAAAGAATAGTCCCATTTGACAGACAAGTAATGGATTTATTTACTGACTTTTAAACAGGGACACGCCTTGTCAAGTGAGCATTGATTTAAAATGTTTTACTTTATATTAGCATCATGACATAAAACGTTTAAATTTCTTAACATACATCTCAACAAGTCAAGCATGAATAGATGTTCAGTCACTCAGTAATTTCATAGACTTTTTATAAAATACCTTTTTGTTCCTTGAGTAAGTCCTTGGACAATTACTTGTAGCTTTAACTTAAGTAAAGATATATTCAAGTTCTCTTACTTGAGTAAAATTTTTTGGTACTCTGTCTCTGTCCATGGTTGCACATGTACAGCTCTTTTTCACCTACTGCAGTCACAACATGACATGCAAAGATTTTCTGGCTGATAAAAGTCTAACAATTTGTTTTACTATAGTGTGATACAACAAGGCAAAAATCCGTCTGAAATCAATGGAAGACAACACAGAGTTTTTACAGTTGTGCAACAATGGCACTTGATAAAATGTGATGCTTCAATTGTTGACTGTGTTCCATGACTGTAATTTTGTGTTTTTATGAAGAAAAGCACTTTCAAATGCCTTGTTGCAGAAATGTGCTATTTATTAAAATTTGATTTGATTTAAAAGTTTTGTACTAAAAAACAAAACCCTGAAAAGCATAAATTTGTTTTCTATCCCCTTTGTGGTAACTAAATGTCAAAAACTAAATAAATTGGGCCATTTAAAACAAAATAAAGCCAATAATATGCAAAATTTTTGAAGCCAATAGCATAACAACATTTTACCAATGACTATATAAAACATGTAGATTACATTGCAGCTTTGTTCTTGCTGCATGAGCAGTCAAGCGCTCTACACAATGCATTATTAAATGGCTATATTTATAAAGATTTGGTGAATTGAATAATTCTCAAACCAAATCAACTATATTTACATAGTACTCCATAGTTTTTTATCCTTGATGGCTTTGCCATTCTCTATATGTTTAAGATAAACAAATTGTTCTGAAACTTATTTATGAATTACCACCATATGGTCTACTTTTCCTGAATTGCAAAACATTTGTAATGCTACAAATGTAGAAAAAAACATCAGCAGATTACTGGTAAGTCGTTTTGTCATTGACATCTAAAATTATAACTATATTAGCAGCTATTTGTATGTTTTAGACATGTCTGTGACAAGATTAAGGTACAGAAGCAGCTAGCTCGATTAAATCCTCTTTCCATCCTGAAATACAGAGCTCAGCTCCTAGTGTCTCAGCAGTATTTTCTGAGATATCTGGAAATTTCTAGCAGACACAGCTTCCACCAGACCTGACGTTTGTACAGTTTGTTGCCTAAGCAGCAAAAGGAGCTTGTATCAAGCACGTGGGTGCAAATTGGTGAGTTCTCTGCGAACGTACACATGTGGTGTCGGTTGTGTCATTACTGACACTGGAGCCAGCTGGCAACTCACGTCCCCAAGGTTGAGATTATAGACAAAACACAGCAGATGCAACATGCACACGCCTGACAGTTAGCCGTGTGTTGATGAACCTGTTTTATTCCATGACCCCGAAAGCTGATTTCAGAGCTTTAGGATAATATGCTGGAATGAAATAATACAAACTCAAAAGGTATTATCGCAAAAACAGCATCAGCAGTTATAGGTGAGAGAACATGCTGCCTCCCCTTGAGACAGTTGCATCTCAGATAATCCAAGCAGCTCATGCTGCCCTGAGGGGACAGATCCCTTCAGTAAATGATCACGACCTAGGTAACATCATTAGGCCACTGCTGTGTGGCAACGGCTCCATGGCAGCGTGATAAGCACAATCACACTGCCGGGACGTGCTTACTGTGCACTTCCAGAAGACACGGATAATGCTGGCACTTGTTATCCTCGGCAGACCTGTGCATCATTTGTCCATTTCAGCTATGAATAAAAATTTGTCACATGTCAGTGCATGAAATCGGAATAAGAGTGTGCTTAGCTCCTATAGGCTGATTCTAAAAAACCGGCTCCTTCACACTTTTATTGTTCACCTATAACTAACCCTCACTAGGCTAAAATGAGCTCCACCAAGTTAAAGGAGTAAAACTCTTGAAAAGAAATACATTGAAATGAACTGGACACAATCTTGTGAACTACATACATTTATTGCAAACTGTAAGTTAACCTCCAAACTAACGTTAAACCTAAACTGTCAAGAAAGAGAGATGGAGCCATCTTTGTGTTTCTTTCCCATTGAATGAACTTCCGTGTTTCCTTCCTCTCAATCTCAGCTAGTTGTAGTCATAAATAGTTTCTTTGGCTATGAACAGTAAGTAGCTTTCAGACACTTGTCAGTTACTGAATACCTGCCTGGTGAGGTGTGGTAGTACAGAACACTAGAAGAATGATGAATTGTTATTTGCAGAGCTAGAAATATATATTTTTTGGATAAGTCATTCTTTTTTCTTACACAAAAAAATAATTGATTCTGAATTGATTCTTAATGAGGTGTTAACTAGCCAGTGACTGATTTAATTGAATGTGGGAAAACAAAGATGGCGGCTAAAAATGTATACAAACAGACAGATGGTGGGAGGGATGGTGTCAAATCCAGGATTGGCAGCTCACCTTAAAGAAAATAGCACCTGCGGTACTATTTAAAAATCCTCCTGAGTCCCATATGAACTTTTTAATACCACTAATACAAATATTAGTGTTTGTATTAATGCTGCCAGCATGCTACAGCATGAAGAGAACAAGGTCTGCTGTAAACAAAGCAGAACTAATACCGTCCTCGCATCAACAGAGCTTTTGCTTCTACCATGAGCACGCTGACACAATTTAACATCACTTTAAGGAATATGTGGACATATTTTATGCTAGTTGATGAGCTGAGATGAAAGGAAAACATTATTAAAATGAAATAACAGGAGTAACTCCTCACTTTACTCACTAACTTTACGAAACAAATCTTGGTGCCAAGATTTCTTCAAAGATTCAGGGTTTTTTTTTCGGCCAGCGAAATCAGTACATTCACAAATGTGTCCTCAGCTCAGCTGCTGGAAAAGAAGAAGAACGGCTATTGCACTTCGAGTTTTATAGCGCTTTGATACCACATGGATTCCAGATGTGAAACTCCTTCCTCCTGGGAGTTGTGAATGAGAATGAGTTAATGCTCATTCTGAGATTTTGAATTTTTGCCATTGTCTTTGATTCCCTAAGTATAGTTAAGTCCTTTCTGCCCTTTGCATTGCTGGGTCCAAAAGCACCCGGAATCTGAATTTACATGGCCAAAGATTTATGAGCGAACAGTTTCAGACAGACCAGCTACACCAAAAGTCTGCTGTTGAAAACCTTGACCCAATTATACCTAAAAGTCTTTGATGAGTCTGCCAAGTACAGTGTCTGGAGACAGGTTCGTGTTGATCCAAAGCAGCAAAGAAGGTGATATAAAAGGATCACAATTACATGATGCAACGTGGTAGTAAAGTTGAGGAATCCCATCCTAAATATGTCTCATAAAAGTTGTTCAGGAAATGTGTAGAATGTGAATGCTGATATAGGAGCACAAGTTTGAAGAACTGTATACACCAAGGACACTAACTTCAAAGCTGACAAGCAAGTAGCCAGAAGGAGTTGTGCTGCATATATTTCAGTAATGTGACTCAAAGGACATAACAGCATCTTGGGTGTGATTCAGCCCATGAGAAGGACCTTTAGCAAGCTGTTAAAGATTAAAAGAGTCACTGAGGATGAAGGAAAAACATTTTGAAGCACGTTGATCAAAGGAATGGTAGTAATGTTTGAGCATATTTTTATCATGACATTTTAAAAACTCATCAGTAGATGAGCGCATAACAACAGTCAGCATTCTGTTTGATCTTTCAGGTTTAACCGGATGAAGTTAGAAGTTTGAGAAAGTTGCTTCACATCTCTTTAGTTCAATTCAAAAATACTTTCCTAATCCCAAAGGAAAATTAAATACCATCCTAATTCATGCCATACAAGAATCTCTGTTGATGATGACGCTGTGGGCAGGAACCAGTAGTCTTGCAATGAATCTGTCTCAACTACCATGACATGCTTAGAAGAGATGATATTCCACAGCATCATGTCCTGAATGATACCATCAGTTTGTACCTGGTTAGAAAGCCAGGTAAGTGAAATGTTGGAGTTAGGGATATGACCTGTGCCCATTATGACTGATGAACTCCTCTCTCTGCACTTTGGTCATGCTCCACATTCACAAAGCCTCTGTTTTAACTCCACTGTGATTTGGAGTTGTAGTTCAGGTATTATCTGAGTTTTTGAGAGGCTAACCAAATTCTTAAAAGTTGTGGTTGGTTGGTTACTGGTTATACCAACTGTCCGAAAGCAAAAAAGTAAGAGCAAACATCCTTCCAGCTGAATAACATACAAAACCAAAGGGATTGTTATTCAAACATGCAATGCCTCAATCAACCTTTCTAAGCCTTTGCAGTGTGAAAGATGTCATTGACTTCACTTCTAAATTGTTCTTGTGATTTTTCAGATCGGGGAACAACATGTTTTTGAGATATTTTAGCTCTTTCTTATGGTTGTTAGACAGATTTGAGTTCTACCAGGTATCAGACCTGTGTACTGCTAGTAAAACTGGAACAAGAAATAATGTCAATTATAGTTATTTCAGAATTTAACAAGGGGAACAGGTATTTAATATGCATAATATCTGTCTGGTTTAGAAACATTTAAGTTTTTCTTAATAAATAAATTCATCATTGGAAACATTGCATTTTTTACTAATTTCGTTTGTTTTGTCTGATATTAGACTGATGATATAAACATGTAAGTGTAGCAAAACAAACAAAATAAGAGGTAAGGGAAATCTATAAGGAGGCAAATGCTCTTTTACAACTCTGCAAAAATCCTCTGTATGTTCATGCATTAATAGATTTTTACTCCTTTATAAAATAGAAGTAGAAAAGAAAAAAACAGAAAAACGAAACATATTTCCACTTGCAGTCCAATTTTTAAAACCCTATAACACCTTCTGAGCATTTGCTAAGATCTGTTTTGTTTTTTTTTTATCTATTTCCTATTACTGACTTCTCGAGTGTGATAGATCATTTCCGATGCAGGAAGTGATAGATCAGGGCTGATAGATAGAAATCATGTTTGCAGTTTTATCATTTTCACACTGCCTAGATGAAAAGTTTGCCAAAACGTCAGGCTGCTCAGAGGAAATGTATAACATCAGGCACCATCTATCAGCTGACATCCTGACAGGCAGCTATTACACCAAGTCAAAGGCTTTTCTTAAGCTAAATTAACTTCAGCAAAAACATTCACACAGAGCTACAAGGAATCCTTTTGATTGTTACTTTTTAGAATTTTGAAAAAACTAATACATCTCATTAAATATGTTTTTTTAATGAAATGTTTAGATTTCTATAAAGAAAGCTGTTTAATTACAGGTAACAGATACCACGTTTTATTCATTAAACTGTAGATTTCAACAAAAATGTTCCACAGGTGTCAAACTCCAGTCCTCAAATTTTGGATGTTTCTCTGCTTCAACACTACAAAATCACTGAATTAACAGGAATGTGCAGCATTTGACTGGATGGCGAGGAGGTAAATCAGCCATTTGATTACACCCGGGACACATCGAACAGTTGTAGCACATTAACTTTGACACGCCTGGTGTATTGTATATTTTCCATGCTTCACAGTGAGTATGAAGGTCTTTTCCTGGAATGCTGAATTTGGTTAATGTCAAACATGTCCTATGTTCTAATGTTAAATAAACTAATCTGCCCAAAGTTTGTTATTCCAGAAAACTCCGTCTATTTTGTCCATGTTCTCTATCAGAAATCTTAGTCTGGCCTTTTTAGGGGGTTTCTTTGCTTGTTTGTTTTGTTTTGTTCTGATTTTAAAGATATGCACTTTCATGTGAACAGTTGTAAGATCTCCACAAGAGGTTTTGGAGACCTCTTTTAGCTTCTTGTGGTCTGCATTCAAGTTAACCTTCTTTGGATAAATGTCAAAAGTCTATTAGCAGTTTCTTATTTTAACCATTGTTAGCTAGAATGTGGGAAAGTCTTAATTCATTCATCATGCTTATTTTTTTAGTTTAACTACATAAATAGAATTTTGTATCATTGCTAAATTGCTACAGACAACATACAAGTCCGTATGTGTTAGGAAAACTCAAGCCGTCCCGATTCTTTTCACAAGACTATATGATCGGATATAAAATATTGCTCACTAGGTTGGGAGTGATGGGGGAGTGGGGGTGTCTCAAAGAACAGATTTACCAACATTGTCTGTGCAATTAGGCATTTAGGTATTCTTCTTAAAGTGTCACTAAACAGATGGACCCCAGCACCTGCAGCCGTCTATCACCCCTAATGCAAAAAGTGTTGGCTTTTCCGACAGGATCTGCAAAGACTCGCAGGGGACGACTGTGTGGGCTGGTTTCCATGGTGAGCCAAGTTAATCAGCCATTTCTCATCTGGTTGAGTGACATGAACATAGCTCAGAAGCCCCCTCGAAATGCAGCGTTGAAGCGCTAACTGAAATAACAGCCTCTCTCTTTACCTTGACCTCCAGCGTGCCGAGAATTAAACTCCTCCCATGCCGTCCAGAAATTAGATGATTATCACCTCGCCTTAATTTGCCATTTCAACATGAGGCAGACGTCAGAGAGCTGCTCGGAGCGGCATAATTGTCCTTGTCTGGTGCGAGAGATTGTCAGCATTCTGAAAAGAAAAGAGACAGCAGGCCACCTTCATTTGCCTCTCGATGAAACTCTTTCTCAGAATATATGGCCAGGTAATTGAGCAATGAATTACTTTTTGCAGCAGCACCACTCAGTGACTATGATTCTGAGGTAGTAATATATTATCTCCCCCCTTTTGCTGCAATTTATCCTGAAAATAGCATGCAGCCAAAAAATGAACACCTTCTCTTTTACGCTCGACTTGAAAACATACAAACTTTCAAGCAGCAGTTTTTTTTATTTTTGCATTTTTCTGTTTCTCTGCCTGTGCATGTAATAGACTTCAGAAGGTGGTCATTTAGATTTTGTCATTATGCGAAGTCACGTCTCTCAGTTTGACTTGTGATTGCTGTGATTCCCCAAAGAGGAGAAATAAATGAGTTCCCCATCAAGCAATCGCCTGTGGTTAAACCTTTTCTCCCCAAAATATGATTCTATCTGCAATAATTGAGAAAAGGGATCTACGTTGGATTACACTGCTACAGAAAAAAAAATACATTTATTGGTTGATAATTAAAGTTTGTATGAGAAACAGCTGTCTGGATGGGAAAAAGGACAGGTAAAAGAGGAGCAAAAAGAGTAAAAGGATTTAGAGGCTTGTAAGTTTACAGAGACTTATCCTGGACGTGAATGTCACAGCAATGCTGGGCTTTAAGTGCACTTCCTTAAACTCAACATTTTTTTTTACGTATTTGAGATTCAAGTTGGGTTAATTTCACAGTATGTCCAGTAGAAACATGGAATCCTTTTTGTCAAAGGATGTTCAGGCTGTTGCTTTGCCATCACAAAACTCATTAATCGCCAAGTATGAAACTTTTGTTAACCACACAAAACCAAAATGTGGATTTTGGAGCTGTCTAGTCAAAGCATGGACTTAGATGTTATGGTGTAACCTTAAACAGAAAGTTCATGTTGAAAAACCCTGTAGTGAGGCTAAAATAAAAACTGCTCTGCTAGAAGGGGTGAGGGGGGGGGCTACAGTGATAAGAGTCTCATTATCACAAACACTTGATGGCGGTCCTTAACACCAATAGTGACACATTTATTAGACTTAGAGAGTGATTACTTTTCCACGTAGGGCCAGGTCGGTTCCAACACCTGTAGCCTGGGAAATACTTAGCCTCGCAGGACACAACAACTGGGGTTCTTAACGTGCAGTATATTTTATTTTCAATTGAGACAGATTAAACCAAGCTGTCTTGTTTCATACTTTTTGTTCATCAATCAGAACATATGTGCACCAGACATTGTGTAATTACTAATGAAATGTGGCGGATCTCCAAAATAACAGAGAAAATGCACAAAAAAAAAAAAGAAAATACAATATGTAAAAGAAATAGGACAGTGGCCTCTGGCTGTACAAACAAAATACAGATCGTTGCATTACACCACACTGATTTAGAGCGCATGGAATTGTGATGTGACTTATTTTATCAACACTTACATTCGACAGTAACGTCTCAGTTCACTCTTAATGCTGGAGCACACCGGTGATCGGACGTCTGCAGGAAATGGCCGCCCTGCACCGCACATGCAGGTTCCCTGAACCATCCGCTTCAGAAATACACCATCTCATTAAAATACTGACTGCTTATCACATAAATGAGAATGTACCGACATATTTCAACAAACGATGTATATATTTACCTATTTTCTGCCAAAACTATCTCCTGCAGATAAACCACATACAGTTCACGTCCAAATTCAGCACGTAGCGTAGCAACACAGGAAGAAAACAAGATGCATTTCCTGTCCCGTCTTGGGAAACAGTGGTCATTTTGAAACACTGCTCTCTGGTGGTCAACATATGCAGCACACGAGACCAACTACCTGAACATATTTAAATGTGAAAAGGTACAGATAGGAAATGAAATTACATAACTGAGCCATAATCACTCAGTAGCATTGCTACAGTAAGACAAATGAAAACCAACACTTTGAAACAGTGCAATTATTCAACCAAAATTTACCACCCGGCTACACATCTTTTCGTGTTATATGAAAATTGCGTGGATCTTTTTTTTTTCTTTTTTGTAACCTCCTACCTGGTGGTAGGGAGCAGAAAAGACAGAATTTTGCAAATTATTTAGACGTCCACTATTACACTTCCTTAAACAAGGTAAATGTTAGCTTGTTATACAAAACATGTTCATCAAAAAAAAAAAAAAAAGAACTGAAATCTTAATATTCACAATCAGAAAATTCCAGAGTGTAGATATTTTTTAATTTAAGAATGTCACTTTTCCGGAATAAATTTTCCAGTATTTGCATTTTAAATATAAGATATTAAATTTACTTTTGTAGTTACAGCAATAATCAAAGAATTTGGAAAGGAAGGGAGAAAGAAAGGACAAATGACACCAGGAATGAAGTGCACAATGAAGGGAAAGGACAGGAATGGCAGGGCTTATTCTGGAAGAACGTGCACAAACAAGGAATGATGGAATGAAAGACACATGGGAGCAAAGAGGGAAGAACACGGAAGGAAAGAAGGAATGATACATGGTAGAAAACCAAGAAGGACTGAAGGAATGAAAGTAAGAAAGGATGAAACTAAGCAAAGGAGAAAGAATACTGGGCACTGAAAAGAGCGAGGTATTGTACAAAGAAAGAATTTTTCCATACTTTGATAGTTTTTTTCCAGACTGTGTACCAACTCAATTTTTATCTCATTATTGCAACGGGCTTTAAGCAGCCAGGTTTGTCCAGCTGTCCAAGCAAAGCAGCCAAAACATTAATGCTATAATCAGTTATAATCCAACATTCCCAACTGCAGACAGTTTTAGGTGTTGGCTCAATGGTTCCCATTGGTTTGAAATGTGTCCTTGACAGCAAAATAAGAGTATATTTTACCTACCTCTGAGTCAATTTTTGTTAGATAATTTCCAAGCAGTTTCTGTGAATAAATTAAGATATTTCATCTTTTTAAAAAATATCTATTCTAGTGACAGACAAAATGGTTTTTTTTAGACAAAATATGTGAAGATCTGAGTTTTCTTTACTTATACCATATAAAAACAGGGGGAAGAGGGGAAACACAAGTATTAGTTAGAAGTCATAAATTTAATCTTCCCTTAGTTAATATCCAACTTCAGTTTCAGAGGACAAAGAAGTGACTGAAAAGACAGCTAATTAATGACTACCATCTGCATATAGACATACTCTGGCATAATGTCACAAATAGAAAATACAAAGGGACCTAAAATAGATCCTTGGGGAAAACCTTTAGAAACTGTAAATCAGTGCTGACAGAACAAAAGCTCCTTCTCCACAGGCGTGGCCATCTCAATTTCCAAATCTTTCATGATTCCTTCCCTCTATACTGGGGCCTAACATGTCATTTTCAACAGAAAGTGTCATCAGCATATAAATGTACTTTTCAGAATTCCTTCCTTGTTCCAAATCATTTATAAAAATGGAGAATGAAATGGGACCTGACATAGATCCATGGGGTACACCTTGAGACAATATGAATGGTCCTGACGTTTCACTGGAACATACCAGGTTCTGTCACTTTCTAAACTAACTCTGGGCCATTTCACTGAACCCCACAGAGTAGATTGCCTGATAAAAACAAAGTTTATGTAGGCTTTGAAAAATATTTTATAAATAGACACCAACAAGACAAGAAAAAGGGGAAAATCTTTATTTAAATCTTTAGTAAAGTTACACAATCTCAGTTTACACTCAAAGAGGAAAGTTTGCTGAAGAACAGTAGGCAACTACAAAGACCAAAGGCAAGGCAAGGGAAGCTCAGTTTCACAGTAGAGATTACAGATGACCTCCATCTGTTAAAAATAAAAAATCTGGCCTGCTTTTGCTGATAAGTCTAGATTTGTGATTTTACTAGTTTAAACAGCACTTTAAATTCCTGTTTATTTTACTTTATTTGCTGCTGGTGAGCAGATTTTATCTATTAGCAGAGTCAGCTGTTTCCAGTCCATTAATAAAGATGTTCATACTGTAACTGTCTTCGGTTTCCACAGAGATAATTTTAAGTTTTATTATCCCAATTTCTAAAAGAAAATTAGGTAGCTTTTAAAAAAAGTTCAAAACAGGACAGGGCGGAAAATGTTCAGCTCTGGTATTTCTAGGAAACAATAAAGTTATTTTATGGGCACCAGCATGTTTCAAAGCAATAAAGTTGATCTCAAGGTCCAAACACGACATTTGTGCATTTTTCATAAAAACAAAAGCATAAAATAAGTAGAAAAAAAAAAAAACAGATGAAGCCATAACCTGCAAAGGATTTCATCTAATTCATACATTTTAGTCAAAGAAACAAAAGCAAGATAAAGATAGCCTTGAAACCAGTTGAAAATGGGATGTAACAAAAAAGGGTCCTCATATTTCTTATGCTCAGTGTGCATGTCACAGCACTGAATGTAAACTTTCACCTGCCAGGCAAATTGTATAAAGGAGCCAGTGATGGAGGACAGAATGAAACATGCCAACAGACAGCTCCTGTCTGTTTGAGGAATAAGAGTTGTTAGGAGAGCCACAGGAGCCATTGATGCATGTTATGGCTTTTGCTTGACAGGTAGAACCCATCTATACAAGATGTTTTCAGTAGGTTGGTCATTTTTGGGTGGAAATGGATTTTTAAAAAGGGGGAGAGAAAAAAGAAAAGGACGAAATCGCATCTATTTTTGGCGTCACGAAGAGTGATACAAATTACCATTCAAGCGCTTCTCGTCATTTTGCAACCCAAACGGACAGGTGGCTGACAGAAAAATAGGCTAAATGCAAGACTGTCTCTGCACTTTGCGCCCGTTCAAGAACAGCGAGAAGAAATGTTTTCAGGCAATGTCATACAGTACAAAAAAAAAAAGCACATTTCAGTTATGGCAGGTCCTCCTTCCTGGGCACTTCTTTTTCTCTCTAAACATATTAACAATATCACCTTCAGTTTACAGTGCTTTCCAAAAGTTTTAATGCACCTTCAGCTTTTTTCCCCATTTTGACACCTACCAACAAAATTCAGAGCATTTTTGAGGTTTTTCTGTGAAAGAACATTGTTTACATAATATTGACAATTTCCTAATTTAAAAAACGAAATAGTTTGCATAAGTAAAAAATATAGTATAATAAAAATAATGCAAGCCTAATTACCTTCACTTAAGTCACTGCTAAGTGAAAAGAGTAGAACTGCAACAAACACGTGGCTAGCCGCCTAATCTGACAGCCCAGGTACAGGAAAACCTATGAGAAAGACCAACAATAAGTCTGTGGTTACCTCTGTGGGAGCTGCAGAGATCCAAATCTCAGGTGGGAGAATCTGTTATCAGATCTTTGTGCCTTTGTGGAATTGTGGCAAGATTGTTCATAGCAGCCCAAAACAACCCCAAAGAGGAAGCTACAACAGAACGATTCAGATCAAATCCATGTCTCAGAACAGACCAATGTCTAATTGACGCTCACAGACACTCTCATTCAGCCTGAGCCTGAGCTGTTTTGCAAAGAAGAGCAAAGAGTCCTCTTCAGATGTACAAAGCTGGAATAATTATTAATAATAGTAATTGTGCTCACCTACCACAAAAATCCTCATATAACACAATGACGTTTGTGGCGTTATTTGAAAAAAATTCAAGAGGCGTTAATACTTTTCGCAAAGCACTGTAGATTGATGGACAGAAAAACAAGTACCTGATCTTTTCTTAATAGATTTCGAAGGCAAGATGTATCGGTTTCAAATGTCATAAGGTTATTACTTTAAAACAGAAAAAAATAAAACGCTTTGGGACATGACAAAAAAAAAAAATGTTTTTTTTAGTGGTTTTGAATGATGTAACTATATCTGACCAGTTGTACCCCATCACATGATTGGATATCAATAAATAAGATGATGTGTTCACAGCCATCCCTTCTTGTAAATTTTGTTGACACTGTAACCGAACACGCTGTTATTATTTTTACTCAGAGACTCCGCCAGGCAGCCAGTCCAGCAAACGACACACAGAACTCAAAGGTAGAGGACGAGTCGGTGCTGGAGGGGCTTTGAGTGGTAGTGAGATGAAAAACAAAGGAGCAAAGTAGCATCACACACACGTCTTTGAGTTTCATGTCACTGACTGAGCCAATCATCCTCCGTCTGCCATGTGCTCCTGCATTAATCTGTTTTCTTCTCTTCAGGGTCCTTTTCTCCTACATCCTCCTCCTCTTCGGGGCCTTCCAGCTCAGCGGCTTGTCGCTGTTGCTCCTCTTCCTCATCGTCCTCTTCTTCCTCCTCGTCGGTGAGCCCCTCCCTTTTTTCGTCCAAGCCATCGTCTGATTCGGCCGTGCAGATGCCGTAGCACATCAGGCTGATTACGCCAAGCGGGAGGCCAAACAGGAAGCAGCCCAGCAGAGGAGAGCTGCGAAACACGGACTGGTGTCGGAGAAAGGGAGGCAACGGAGAACAAAAAGGGGAAAAGAGGGAGGGAAACACACGATAAAGGACCGGAGAAAGAAGTTAGATTAATAACTTCACACTTCGGCATCCTATTTAAATGAGCACACACTTACCAGCGGTAAAAGCCATTAATCATCTGCATAAATTAACATTCGCGAAGATTCCTTTCGTTAAACCCTTCCTTCTTGTCTTAATTAAGTCTGGATTACCCAGGCAAGGCAAAAGGCTGTCCTGTGGGGTCCAAGATCTCAGAGTGGATTCACTTTACAGCGAATATGCTTTTTAATGATCCCTTTGATGGTAATTTACACTCAGACTACCTTAACAAGAGGCTCAAGTGTGTTGGCTGTACACAGTGGTTGCATAAAAGGTGCTTCCCTTTTCCTCGTTAAATTCAACATATGATGATAATAAATACAAGCTCTTGAAACAGAAAATAGAACTGTCTGGAATCAGCAAACCTTGAAGAAAAAAAACCAAGCTCAACACTGTTTTGTGGCTGATATGCAATATATCATCCTGTTAACTTCCTAAACTAAAAAATAATAATTTAATCCATTCCTGCTGCAAGTCCCAAATTTACTTTCAAACCAAGTGAGACATCAAAATTTCTTGCTTTTCTAATTATCCTCTTTGTAGTTTCTTAATTAGGAAAGACCAGATTTTGCTTTTGCAGTAGTTAACTTTGTGTTTGTAAAATTTACAACGGCATGGTTAAAACTCCTTTCACATTAGCAAAAGCAACATGGACGACCCTTAAACCTAGATAAAAATTTGACAATTTTTAGAATCATAACTTGAATTGAAAGAATGTTTCAAATGAATGATCTGGTAGGCCTGAAGACAAAACCTATGCAAAAATAACTACCTCATGACGATATGCTTAAACCACTTCTGAGTTAAAAGAAAGTTATTTCATTCTATTTTGTTTTAAATACTTGATTAAATTTTAGTAAAGGACAAAAACAACTTTGATGTCTTATTTAGGCCCCATTGGTAATCTATCACTCAATTAACAGTGTATACATGTAACCATTATACTTATAGCCAACAGTAGATATTTACATAAAAAAAGATACACAACCATTTTTTCCTCACCACCTTCTCGACATGTATAACTCTGACCACTTTTACCGGCAAAATTGGTTTGTACAATTACGCAATCAGAAATATACCAGAAGCTTGTTAATAGTTATCAAACGTACATGGTTTAGGATAAACTAAACCATGTACGTTTATATATTTGACCTTGCAAGTACAACTTCAACTGTGTAAGTACCAACAAAAATCCACAGCGAAGTGAACTTGTGTAGGAATAGTTTGATTATTTATGGTATCTGCTACATCCCACTGGTATCAAGAATACTGATTGCTCTCTTGGTTTTTGGGTGAGATATAATGAAGCTGCCAACCACAGTTACGCCTGTGAACTGTCCATGATCGCTTTTTAAGAGAAGGCCGGATGCAAACACACATCAGAGGAAATAGGGGTCAACGGGTTCCTTATCTTAGTTTCGTCTTCTTATCAAGCTCTGCTGTTATTTCTCGAAACCCTCTCGCTCAAAAAAAGCACATACTAATATCAGTTTGGTGTATTTGAGTGGTGGTGTGTTTGAGCTGCTGTGTGATGAGTCACTGTTTATGAAACCTCTCAATAGATGCCATTTACAAGGCCAAAGTATATCAAAGTATATCAGCTGAAAATGCTTTTAAGCTTTACATGAAAACACATTTATCTAGTTATTCATTTGAACTGCATCACCAGGTTTTTAATTAGCAGATCAGAAATAATTTGAAGGAACAAAAAGAGACGTCATATGTTTAAGGTTAATTTGTGTTTGGTTTTTATTTGTATATTTTTATTATTCACTTGGATGCTCTTTGCTGGACTGGTCAGAGGAGACTAAGAACATCACCACCCCATCCATGAAGCTGATGCAGAACTACAGAAGTCCTCCAGTGACAGACTTCTGCATCCTATGTGTGCAAAGGAGCATCATCGTAGATCCTTCCTCCAGGCAGCTGTTTATCAAACACTGCTTCCAAAATCAATGTTCACATCGCTGCTTTTTCTAGCAGCTTTTTGAGTTTCTTATAAAGAGTCTGTGGTTTTATACACAGATAAACATTATATAATTTTTTTAATTACGCCACTTTGTTGTTCATTCATTTTAAACAAATAATAATTAATAATTTCAGGCATAACTGTATGTGTTCCAGTATTTATGTTCAATGAGAGAGTACAAGCATACTTCCCTAAATAAGTAAAATTGTACTCTAATTTTCTCCTTATTAGAACACTCTGCATATTATAATTTACAACACTAAATTGGTTCATACAAAACTCATACAGAACTCTACAAAAGTAGATATATTCTCCTTGCCCTTAATTGAAGCATTTTTTATTATTGCAAGTTCACTTTCTTCCTTCTGCTACTTTTTTTTTTTCAATTTCCATACCACTGCAGTAAAATGTACAATCTATCATCTCCACTTTAAACCTCAATGCAGAGGTCAGCTGAGAAGAGTTTTAGTTCTTTGTGAAAAATATTTCATTTGACGACAATATCACAGATAGATTTAAAAAAAATAAAAATACCCAGGAGGGAGCATTTGGTTGTAGATTGTGACTGCTACTGAGAATTGGAGAGGAAAATGATTCAGGTTACCTCCGGTTATTGCCGATGGAAAAGTGATGATAATCGGCAGAGCAATGAGACAGTAGATGAGGTAAGGATTGGTTTCACTATACTAACTTGTCTGGATATGACTCACTGGGCCTAATGTTGCTTCCTCATGATCCTGTCAGAGATTCATTTAGATAAGCTCCTTGGCGTCAGTGTGACGTCTATTAACCGTTTCTGTTCTATTCTAGTAGTTTGAGTTTCATTTCTTTCTGTTTCTTTTAATCAAGCCTTTTAAACAAATAACATTCTGTTCCATTTAACAAATGAAGTAAAAACAAAACTCTTGCTTATTATTGTTGTGCAATATAAATGAATCAAACTTGATCTTTCAACGAACATATTTCCACAAATCCTACTTTGCATTTTGGCATCAACATGAACTCCAGATAACTTACACTATCATTCATCGCAATTAAATATACTTTAATTACACATTGGCTTGATTTTTTGAACTCCCAATGTTTAGCATGCTTTAATCAAAAATACAGATGGATTATAGCGACACATCCTTACAATGTCCTTGAAAATAATTTCTAACAAGGCTGAATAAATACGCTTCAACTTCTATAAGGAGTGTTAACCTTAAAAAAATTACTTAAAACTGTCATTTTAAACTTTCTTACTCTATCATTTTGTCCCAGTTTGCTAATATTTTTTAGGCACAACTGTGAGTACAGTATGAGTTATCTATGTATGTATTAGTTGAGGGACTTACTAAAAAATTTTTATTGAGTTAATTGCAGGATCTATAAATAATGAATTGAAATTAACCAAATTTTAGTCAAAAGCTACACATTGACAAAATAAGCAACATTTTTAGTTGTAAAAAAAACCTTTTTGCTGATAAATTATTGAGCTCAACAACAAATTAATATATTGACTGTAATCTGTTATTTAGGTTTTTCAACCATCAGATTGGTTCAAAGTGCTTTTATACCTCTTCAGCTTTGAAGTTTCATTCATGTAAGTTCTTGGACTGTGGACGATGACATTAGTTTTGAGGACGACTGTGCTGCTGTAATGTGTTTTGCATTGAGATGATATTTTAGGCTCGAATAGCTACGGTTATCGGCCAACTCCTATTAGCAGACAACAGCCTTTTCCAGAGAGTTTTTTGAAGCAAAAATTAACTCCGAGCTGGCTAAGAGAAGCAGCTTTGTCATCCATCGCTGTTTGCCTATATTGCTTGTGCGTCACATTTAAAGGCGTATCAGAAACGCATGAATACAAAGATTTGAATGTAAAAAAAATATTACAGAATAACACTGAAATTAATGAGATGAAGTCCCAGCCTTAAAATATTGGTACTTTTTGAAGGTAGACATCCTGTTGGAAAATGAAATCAGCATCTCCAAAAGGCTTGTCAACAGAGGGAAGCATGACATGCTCTGACATGTCCCAGTAGACAGCAGTGCAGATTTTGGCACGGCTTCCTAAATCATCACTGAGTGTGAAAACACCATACCAGACCTCAAACATCTTAACTTGTATGCCTCTAAACTCTTTCTACAAAATATGAGACTAGTATTTCCAAATGAGGACAAAGTTTACTTGAGAATCAGTCCAGTCCTTTTTACTTCTAAATCCATGTAAGACACTTTAAATATTGTGTTTCAGGTACTATCAGGTTTAGGAGTGGATCACCACAAGGAATGAGGCCAAAGAATTATGTTATCGTCAAAACTCCCCACAGTCCTCCCACACATTCAGGCAAATATTTTCAATTCCTGGGGGATATGGGTTCTAAATATAAACATATGAACGCTAAACTATTAACTCAGACAAAATAAGAATTATTCAGATTTTAGGGGAACTAAAGCAAATATTTCCTTTACTAAATTTGACTAAAACAAGTGTTATTTATGTTCCTGGCTGCTTTAATGCATCCCTCCATAAAGGACATGTTAGAGAGCAGTAATTAGTTTAACCCAAACGCAAGTACTGGTGTGTGGACTGTAATGCATTACAACACAGCTGTGCATACATTCCTCTCACACCCGTGGTTGTAAAAAAAACACTTGCTCTCCCAAAAAAGCTACTTAGGGCAAATGTGGGAGGAGAAGTAAGTCCAACCTCCTGTCCCTCTTCTCCTCCCAGTCTCACTGCTCCGCTGCTTGCTTCCTTGCATCCATGCAATGTTTTCTACCTGCTCTCTATGCTCTCTGCATAGCATTTACACTGCTTACATAAACACAGACAAGGGCAAGTACAAAAGGTAGTGAAAGTTTTCCTTTAGATGGAAACCTGCTTTGCCTTAAGGTCTCTCTGCACCAAACGAGAGACATCTGAAAACAAGTAAAAATACAGAGAATGTTAGATAGTTGGTTTATCTCAATACATGTGAGCTACAGCTCAAAAATATTGCTGTTACCCCACTTTGTTGTTCATTTATTTTAAACAACGAACAACAAAGAACATCACCACCCCATACATGAAGCTGATGCAGAACTACAGAAGTCCTTCAGTGACAGACTTCTGCATCCTAAGTGCAGAAGTCTGCAAGATATTGGCATCTTGGTTTAAGATGCTAATATCTTAAACCAATAAAGAAAGACTCTGAAATGGTTGAGAGATAAAAACATCTAAATTCTGTGATTGTTTAGTTCCAAGCGATGGTTTGGAAAAGCCATGGCTCACAGACACACAAGACTTAATGGAGGGAAGAAATAATAACTGGAAATAACTTTTTTTTTGTCTTTTACCCAACGGGTCTCACATCAAAACCACAACTTCTGAAATAATTTTTTTTCCTCATAAAAGCAAATGAAACCACAACTGCTCTGTGTGTAGGAAAGTAATCTCTGACTGCCATCATGCAGCAGCCTGAACAGAAATCTCAACATCTTACCATGATGGTGGACCTGGCATCAAAGGCCACGCGTTTGATCCGCTGGATGAAGCCATCACCGCCGTATGCCTGCAGAAAAAAACAATTCAATGAAGACAGAAGAGCCACTACAGTCTTAAATGAAAATAACAGCCAGTTCTTATTAGGATTTATGTAAAGGACTTTACATATTGCTTTATTTACCTGCAATTAAAAAAAAAAATGCATTAAATGCATATGTCTCCTTCAAAGGATCAGCCCCTTCTTGAAACGCTCAACACTTCAGATGCAAAAAATCTGTTTCCTTCAGATTCTTTCATATTTGACTAAGCTTCGTTTGCCCTACTGATGACCTCTTGTTTACTTTGCTGTGCTAAACAGCCGGTTTGGAGTGTAAGTATTTAGTCGATAGATAGAATGGTATCTGCAGGTTACAGCAAGAAGTCAAATGTAAGACTTTTTAAGACCTTTTTTAATGCCACCCTGAATTAAATTTAAGAGCGGAAAACCATAAATACAGGGGATGGTTAGGGAAACTTGTTGCAAAACAGTCAAGGACAGAAAAAACTGGAGTCTGTGGTTCTTGACAACATCTATGTGCTTTGTGCTTTACACATTGCAAAAACATGATAAGTCACGTGATTAACACGTTTTCAATAGAAATTTGTATTTCAGGAAAAATTATTAAACGTCCTCAGCTTTAGTTCGTGTCCCATGTTTCAGCTCTGACCTCATTTGCCTATAAAAGCATCTGGGCTTAGAAATGAATGATGTGTGCTGATGCTAATTCATCAGGATGTCCAGTTAATTAGCTCTGCCCCAAACAGGACCTCAGTAAATTAGCTGGAAGAGGGCATGAGGCTAATTTTTAGGTAGCAGCTGTTGCACACTGAGCTTCTGTTGCAGGAAGATGGATGCAGAAGTTTTCACAACGTTTTTTATAGAAAGCCGTTTGAGCATTTCTTTCCCTTACTGAAGCGAAGAAATGCTTTTCAAGTATAGAAGACTTGAATGCTAAAGCTGGTCATGTACCACAATAAAAGGGAGTTCAAAATCTTCTAAAAAGAGCAGTAGTGGAATGTTGGAACAGACCACCATCCTTATCTTTTTATGTCTGAAGCAAAACTTACCATCTGTAATCCCTGTGTTCAGACATTTTATTCATTAATAGAAGAGAGGGGATCTCACCTTCTTCAAGAATTCCCTGGAAACCCACAGCAGAATACTTTCCAACCACTATTATTCTGCGTGCGTACACATGAAGTCCAGACCAGCCATGAGAGAGGCTCATGGCAAACATTATGGTCATGATGTGAAAAGCTTAAAGCTGCCAAGGCTTTGCCCAGAACCGGACGATAGAAAACTGCAGGTTTCTGCTGCTCCCCTTTTTTGTGGGAGGTGGTTTGTTTTAAGAAGCCAAAAATAGCCCAGAAAAAAAAAGACAGAACCTCTGGATGTTTGGCTTATGGTTTGATACATCTGGTGCCTTCACAGTAGAGCAGGAAAGAACCATGAAATCTCTTCTCAAGGTTGTCATTACAGAGCAATGCAGGAATCTGGCTGTTTGATTTCAAAGACTTGTTCATAATCTGTCCAAGCAGGACAGAGCCTAAACAGAATCTAAACATGCAAAAGGAGATTGCAATTTCTTTTACTGTGCAAATTGTCTTAGGACTTACAATGCAAGACAACATGTGTGATTAATGAGGAGCACTGAGGTGATTACAATGGTACAACACAAGGAGCAGAAAGCAGCGGAGGGAGACGAGAGGAGTGGAAGGTGTTAACCTGTGCAGAACCGTTCAGAACACTGCTGATGAATTGGACCAGCTGGTCCGTGCTCTCAATCAGCTCGCTGGGCATGAAGTACTGCTCGTTGGATGTGTTGAGGATGATAACGGAAGGCACTGTCACCTCCCTGAGAAAAAGAAAAAAAGACAACAGAACAAGACATTTCATCTTCTTAACCTCTGCACCACAAGTTGCCATTATCAAAGTGGGAACAAAATGCAGTTATCTTACAGAACAAATTGGAACACAGATAATACGGCAGTGTGATAAACAAAGCGTTTTATACTTTTCCCATGGGGTTTCTTTCAAAGGGAAGACTTCTAATAAGATGAGGAATCCTGTTGTTTCTTCTGTTTTTCCAGTAAAATGTGGGAAACTCAGGGGTTTTGCTTGTGTTTGTTTCAGCAAAAGACATAAAAGACATGAAATTATTTAAAAATTTCAAATCTGGTTTTATAAACTCAATGCTACTGCATGTTGCTTTAAGAGCAGTGCAACAAAGCTTTTTTTATGTTAAACTTTAAGCAAAGGTTTTACTTTCCAACATGTTTTATGTTAAAATCCCAACATTTATTTAATAAAAGTTCTCAGCTCATTATTTGGTGATTTTTTAAGTGAGAACACTATCACTATAGATTTACTGCAGATATGTCAGTTTAAATAAAGAACTTAGTTTTTCTATTAATCTGCATAGTTTAGAATATAAAGACAAGAATTACTAATGTTTAACATTAAACAAGTTAAGTTAACAAGAATATTTTACTGACATAATTGGTGTTCGCTATATAGCTGTAGAGACATTTACTGTTTCTTTTTTTTTTTTTTTTTAACTGATTCTAGCTTCTTCTCCAGTCCTGGTCAAGCACTGGAACCCAATTGGTGAAAAACTCCTTTTAGTAAATCACAGGCCGTCTTAAGGCCCAGCATAGAGCCCCTCTGCCTCTATGCTGTGGCCCAGAGGTCCACTCATCTTTAGTTTAGCAGAGGACTCAAACAGTAACCTTCACTTTACACTCCTGAGCTGCTTAATCTCCACAAATCGGCAGAGGAATTATAAATCCTTGTGAGATAAGGAATAAGGTCATAAAACAACTAATCCTTTTTCTACACATCTTGTGCAGCACCAAAGCCTGGCTTAGATAAGGTATGCTGTTGCTTAGATGCGTGCACACACACCCCCAGTCACACACACAGTCCATCACTGTGCCGCCACCTCACATCCCTGCGGTGATACTCAACCCAGCAACAAATTGCACACATGCGCACACATATCCATCAATGTCCCAATCCGCCGCCCAGCAGAGAACCAGAGTGCAAACACACACAACCGTGTGGTGGAGTCATCAACACTTCACTACTCTGTCCAGCTGAGAGCTGCATACACATACACACACACACAGACATAATGAATGCATATTTTCACCGCCGTACTCCAACAGATGGCCCTCATTTAAAGTAAATATGGATTAGCCTTTATGCCTCTAAGTGGGGCTACGGGGGTTCACTGCGATGATGAAGGAACATGCCTTGCACCAGCAGAGTCACTTCTTTTCCAATGCAAACAAAAACGGCTGCTTCATACTATGGTGGCCATTATAAATAATTTCAAAACAAAATACACAAATTCAATAACCTTGGTGCAAAAGTGAACCCACCTTTGAATTAATCCTTTTTTTTTTTTTTTGAAGTGCTGTTCAGTTTTAATATTAAGTCGTCTTGGTTGGAGTCAGACGGACTCGTGTTGATATTGGAGGAAAAGGTCATTGTTTTGCAACCTCTTGTGCCAAACTTAGATGTTTGGAGAAAACATGAGCTTGTTGTCAATTGGAACACAAAAAGTTAGAAATTTCTGCATCTCTTCAGTCTTCATCTTAGCAGCCTCATCAACCAGTTTCTATTCTGCTTCTTTTTAATTTGGTAGATAAGTTCAGTTTTTTTGCATTTCACAGCTGTCGTGTATTTTCTCCCGCTACTGATGTCTATCCTCCTTGTGTCATGGTATATAATATTATCTTGTAGCTTGTTGTACCTTCCACAGATGTAACATAAGCTAATGGCAGGCATGAGATCAAGAAGATTGAATTCTGTAGCTGGATCAGAAGCTGCTTCAACAAACTATTAGCACAAAGGTGTGAACAATTCTGCAACCAAGTTTTTAGCATGTTTTTAATGGTATACATTCCTTATATACTGGATACTATTCACAGAAAGTTAACCAATTAACGGATTTTTCATAGAGCATATCTAAAATACGCTATTTGAAAGAAGCCGGAATACCTAGTTGTCACGCTACTTGCTGCTATAAGAAAACTATAGATATTAGCCCCTATGATAATGCTAAGACTTTTTCCACTGTTTGCATTAATGTATGTTAATGTATATTTGGTGTTTGAGGTATTAAAATTGTTAATTGTAAGGACTGTTAGAGGGGTTCTCAAGTATCTTGCAATTTTAGCTATTCTTCACAGACAGCTGCGGACCTTCACAATGGACACCAATACCAGGTGTCCATTGTATATATTTTATAAATTCAACTGTGAATATGCTTGTGAAAACACACATGCCCCTCTTCCTGTTTGATGACCTCTGCTACCACTTCTCAAAATAGCTTTAAAAATAACAAGATTGTTAGTGAAACCACCCCAAACCTAACACCAGCAATCAACGCTCACATTCAAGTGGAACTACAGATTTTTAACAGGCTGATTTAAAGTTACTCTCTAATGATTCTCATTCTGATAAAAGTCTTCCCCCCACACAGGGAGACCTCACATCTTTAGTCTTTCACTGCCTGGTAAAGATGTTAGCAATAATCCTATATTAAAACAAACCCAAGGATACCCTTGAGACTCAGAGCGGTTATCTTAGATATGTGTGTGTTCATGGGTGTGTTTATATGCCCCTGATGAAAGCTGGGGTCGCCTTTAGTCAGAGACAGACCACTGCCAGACAGTCATCATGGCGATGACAGAAAGGCAGATAAAAAGCCATCAGATTTATTTCCATGAGCCTCCTAAGGGGAAAGGATTGGTGGACAACGCAGGATTTTATTCCTCAAAAGAGGGCAATTAATCCTGCACTGCCGCAGCCACTTTCATAGCCAATGAAACCCTGCATTCTGCATGCTGCATGTTGTCATGCAGAACTAGAAACACTAATCAACCCCTTTTAATCCTAAATATACTCACTTCCTGTTTAAATTTAGGACTCTGTCAGTTGTATTTGGTCACATTTAGAATCTTCAGCCTACTGCTGAATCGCTGACTTAATTAGACAGGACTTAGAAGAGTATGGCTGCTATAATCTCTCTCCGACAAACAATAACATGCTCAAATTAAAATAACATCCTGCAGCGGACCCATTACGCATGCAGGCTCTCACACTAAATTAACCAGACACACATAACGAGGCACTAGAAGTTACTTGACACAAAACAGACAAGCGGCCACTGCAGCCCTGCTGGTCTGTAATACTTGTGGGGTTGAGTCTAATTAAAAAGTGTGGCATGTCAGATGGAGGGTCTCTCAGAGCATGACACCCTAACAGTCAGCCCCAGACTGGGTACAAAGCTGCTCCAGCCGGATCGTCCTTCATCATTACTGTTGCACTATGAGGCAAAAACATTAAATATAAGATCTCTATAGATTCAATCCATTAATACGGAGCCCGACAAAACCAGCCTTCAACATTTTTTATCTAATTTTGTCACATTAAAACAACACAATCAATGTAGTTAATTTGGGTTTAGCAGGGAAAAATTGTTTTTGTTTCTTTAATCTTAAAAGTGTTGTCTATTTCTATTCAGACCCCTTTACTGTGACACCTCTGAAAAAATTGACCAGCCCTATGAGGAGCACTGCAATTATATCTGCATGTGTTTGGGAACCAAACCATCCTAACCAAATGGCACATCTACAGATTGGTATTTTCATCCATTTTTGTTTGTGAAAAGACTTTGAAACTGGCTTCTGACATCACTTTTTTATAGGGTTTCATCTCTACTGGTGTGTATTGGAAAGTTTTGACCAATGGCGTTACTACCCTTAATTTACGTAGGAACTTCTGGCATTGTTTAAAGTGAATGTGTATAGGAATTTCCCAGGAATAATTTGGAACCTACTGGATATCAACATCTGCTCTGTTTCAGACGTGCCGAATAATTAATCAAGGGTTGTTGTTCTTATCTGTCCAAACAGCATTCTTTCCAAGTCATGGCTAAGGGAAAGGGAGGGACCAGGGCACCCTGACCTGAAAGTGAAGCCAAAAGCTCCTTTGCAAAAAACTACTCCATAAAAATTATTTCCTCTCTAGTAAGGCAAACAAAAAGTTTCATCTTGGTCTCGTCTGAGAAAAACTCCTTACATACGTTTGTAGTGTTCTCTATATGGCCTGTTACAATCTGGAAACAGGACTACTGCCTAATACTCTGGTTAAAGAATCGGCAGATGCTAACACACAGGAGAGATGGGTCTCTGCCGCTCCTAAAGGGTTACTGTAAACTACTTGGCTACTTTTCTCACCAATCCTCTCCTCACCTGACCCGTCAGTTTAGCTGAATGCCTTCGCTGTTGTTCCACACTTTCAGTTTTCACGATGGACGGAACTGAGAGGTGTTCAAAGCTTTTATATTTGTCTGCTTTAATCTTTTTCACAACTTTTCACTGACCTGCCTGCAGTATCTTTTTGCATTCATGTACTTGCTGAGCTGCTGATATTCTCTAACACACATCTTAGGCCTTCACAGAACAACCGAATTTGTACACAGGAGAACTACTATGAGGCCAATGAGGACATTTATTGCACTGAATTTTATTTAGGGATACCTCAGTGAAAGTGGTAAAATGATTGTCATTTGTAAAAATTGCTCAAGTAGGTCTCCATTCTACACGGCCCTCTCACATGCAAATCTGCAGCAGCTTGTGAATGTTTTGTGTTTTTTGGGCCATGGTGACTGAAGGTCCAAGAAGCAGCACAAGTAAAAATGACAACATTTCGGTGTAATTGACTTCTCCTGAAGACAGAATCCTTAATGGCAAAGGCCGGCATGACAAGCCACTGCAGACCTAGATAAGTGGCTGACGGAAGGTAAGGTGAGGCTGAAAGAGAAGACTGTGACACAAGGAGAGAGACACTCACCCCATAATGAGGCCGTTAATGTAGTCGTTCCCATCCATGTGGCCAAACTGGAAGTCTCTGGAGATGCAAGAAAAATAAGAGAGAGTAAAATGAACTCTATCTCCCGTCTCTGTGGGCTGTATATTGTTAGCACAAACCGGGACAGTATCTTCAATGCACAATATCACACAAATAGAAAACTTGGTTAAAAGTAATATGATGTCCCCGCTGCTGAAAACATAAGAACGCTTTTGTCACTGTGGGAGGGGATGAAAAAAAATATCCCCAAAGCTCCATCCTGCGCCGTCCCTATGCTTCTCCTCATCTCCTTCGCCACAGAAAAGTCTTGGGTTATTTATCTAAATGATAAGGAAGGAGGAGGAATTCAATTTGTACCTCATTGTACTGCACTATGTCTGAGAAGAACACGTTGCAAGCAGATGAGGGAAGGGATGGGGAGGGCCAGAGAAACCGGCGACTTTCGCCGAATGACTGATTGCGACGGCCCGCACATATACATTATATTCATTTTGAATCATTGCTACATATAGGAGGATCGTCCCTAGGGTGCTAAGCAGTACTGCATGTGCTTATGTGAATGGCATGATTATTAAGACTGAACAATATAATACATTTTGTGGAGGCAACGAAAGAAAGAAAGAAAAAAAAAGAAAAGAAAACCTTCAGTCAATGTTTGAGGTAATCGTACTGACAATAGCGAACCGGACTGGGAATAAAACTCATCATAAAGTAAAAGCCTGCGCTGGAAACAGCAGCGGAGTGAGATATGGATCTGAATTAGGTAGAAAATGATTTACACCTCTAAGAGCGACAAGAGAAGTGAGGAAATGCAACACTGAAAATGTGACATGGAAAAGCTAAAACCTTTTTTTTATTATTTTTTATTAAGATTTTGCCTCTTAATTTATTTTCTTAGCAGATTTGGTCCCTATCCATTCAAATCTTCCCACAGACAAGTTAAACACTCCCAGTTTTGTTAAACACTCCCACACTTGTAGTTTACCAAGTATATTTCTAATTAAGCGAACACTAGTCAAGCAGATTTAAATAAAAGAATATTGACTTTAAGTAAATGACAATATTACACATTACAGCATCTCAAAAATAGAAAGAAATGTTTGATGTTCTCTGCTCCATTTTCATCCAAATTCCTGAGTCAAATATATAAACCTAAGTTGATTTTAAACTTGAAAATTCAAAGGTCTACCAGCAAAAGCTGCTTGAAAATCTTATATGGCTTTCAAACACACAAACAAAACACAAAATGAAGCAGGTTTTTAATAATGCTTGAGGGAAAAATAAGACTATTTATTGCTTTTGCAAATAGCTTAACTTTTTAATGCATTCAAAGCTACATCCTGAAGTCTTCCTAATCAGTGTAGAATAATCCAGTCCAGGTTTGAATTGTCTGTACATTGAGGTTTTACTTTCAATTGTTTATCAATATCCAAATGGTCTTTTTGTGTAGTTTTTAACACTAAACTCAACCTCTACAAGGAGAAAGACAGTTTGGACTTCATCTATATAATGCGAAAGAATGACTTTGAATTTGAACCGAATCAAGCTGAATGTGTTGAAGACACTTTATTTCACAACCACGCCGTAGCTCCTAGTTAGATGTTTGGTGGAGGTTATATTGTTCCACCTGTGTTCTGCAACCAAATCAACCAATGTGCAGAGAAGCGGCATGGTGGAATCAGCCATGTTGGAAAACAGAGGCCGTCAAGTTACAAGTCATGCCTCTGACTGGAGAACCATTTGAAAGGACAAGGTCGCTTCACTGTGCCGCTATTGCACAGTGTGGATGAAACAAAGGCGGACAGAAGGAGCACAGCATTGGATTGAGGGGGCTTATAAATTCAGGGAAATATTTTTGTTTTGGTGTTATTTTGATTTGCTTAAAGCAGAACTAAGGCACAGACATGTAAATAATCATGAGATTATTGTAAATATTAGAAAATTATCAACATTAACTTTATCTTCTTAGGTGTTTGTCCATCACACATCTATTTATCAATAAATGCATCCATTCAATTTTCTATCGATCCATTCATCTGTTTATCCATTTATCAATCCCTCCATTCATTCATTAACTCATTTATTTCTCTATCCATCTATCCATACCATGCATTACTGTTGCAACCATCCATCCAATAAACAATTTATCCATCCATGCAACCGTCCATCTCCTTGCAGGTGTAGCAATTTCAGATTTCAAGTTCCTGCAAAAATATCTGCACTGAATTCATAGTTAACTTTGGTATTATTAGATTAAAATTGGCAAAAGAATTTATTTTAAAAGAAAAAAAAAATTTATCAAGCTGCACCGCTGAAGTTCCTTTTAAATCCCTTCAAGCCCAATAATCCTTCTATTTTCTGGTTTTGTGGAAAAACCCTTTCCCAGTAGGCTAAAAGCACACTACTTTCTGTTCCTTTACTTTGCCAGTTTGGGCTGGGTTTGAAAAGTTGTGTTTTTTGTTTTTTTTTACCATTAAAATCAGCTAAATGTGCAGAGTAGAATGATCTGTAAAACCAGCATTGCGTACTTATGGGATCTAAAACCAAAACAATGCCAACGAACTCCTAAAAAAATCTATTCTTGGATAATGTGAATATTATAAAGTATAAAACTAAACATTGGGTCTAGAAGTATGCTTACCCAGACTCTTGTGGGCTTTAAATGAGGAATTATGAGTCCAAAATCCTTTATGGATGGAAATTAAGGCTCAGAGGTCTCAGTTTGTGAGACTTTGTGATAAAGCTTTTTTTATTTTCAGCTCCAACTGGCAGATCAAAACCAAGACAAAGCAACATGTGCTCAATTCCAGCACATTCATGCCCACCGACTGACGAGAATCCCGTTTGCCCACGAACGCCACAAATGGTGGGTGAGCTGAATACCACAGCGCTGCATCAAACGGCATCGGCTCATTCAAATGTCAGCCCTCTCCTGTGATCTCTTCTCTACATGTGCTACTTCCACCTACCACCGGGGGCGACACTGCAACCAGCGACTTGTAATTACAAGCTCCATTTAGGTGTGTCAGAACCCTGCAGGCGGCTCTGATCTCAGTGGGGGGGAACTCAAATTCAGACATCTTTGGGGGAAGAAAAAAAAAAAGAAGAAACAGCGGAAGGTAGTGTGGCAGATAGTGGTATAATTGATGATAGGGATCTGAGTAATTCAATCAGCCCTAATGGGAATGCCTGGAGAGGGAGAAGCGCTTTGATCACAGCGGTTTGAGGAGGACATCTTTATTCAAACGCAGCAGCCACTTCAGCACAGTACATTCCTGCTTTAACCAGAATCCTTCAGCTGGAGGATGACCCACCAGCTGTGCTTTAAGTTAACCCACTGCGCACAATCAACACACTTTCATTTGACAGCCCTTTGTTAAAATCTGCTTCCTTTTTTTCCCATCCTCTTGGAGCAAAAATAGCTTCTCCTGAAATTATACACTGCTTTGTTTTTATTTGCCTTGTTACAGAGCAGCGTTCCAGCATGAGAACAGGTCGAGCAGCGCAGCACGCAACATAAACACCCCGGTACAGAGTTGTTATCGTGCAGGAAAACAGAAAATTATGCATTAATAAAGGCTGAGCTGCAGTTGTGATTGACAGCTGAAAAGAACACCTATATTTGGAAGCTGACATTTCACATAATTACCTTTCTACTGAACCGCTACAAAACAAAGAAAAAGAAAAGGAAAACAGACGTGCCCTGACAACGGCATAAACTTGCTTGTGAATAGACTGGCAGCGTTTCCCCAGCGAGTACGCCGTCCTGAAATAAACGCATAAATTGGATTTTCATCTCTGACCTCATCGTGTCTCCGTGCCTCACCTGTTAAACTGTTCTCTGTATTCCTTCGCCACCCGCTGCATCAAGGTCTTTAATCTAAAAGCAAATGAGAAGAGAGAGAAAAGCCACATAAGTCAGAGCCCATCCCTTTTTTTCTTATTTTTTATTTATTTTTAGCCGCTGGCTGCAATTTGTGGGAAGCTCCAAACAATAACAGTCAGTCTTATCTCTATTCGAAAGCCACACACCAAAATGCTGCTACGGTGGAGAGTGTGGCGAGCCATTTGTTTATTACGGGCACAGCTTTTTAATTTCGGTCTTCTCTTTACCTGCCGCTCTGCTCTGTGGGGTCTTTCTCGTCGATGATCGCAATTGCCACCAGTTTACCTGTGGCAGGAAGACATTGATTACACTATTTTTTTTTTAAGTCAAAGAATAAGGAAAAAATTGAGACAATTTGAGACCAGTTAGACATTGGCAGGAGGCTTCTTATACAACTTCTGTATCAAAATTACTTCTTGTTCTTAAAAGAAATGTCTGAAGTCCTTTGATATTTAGAGACAATAATCAATAAGTACGACTGAAATAATAATTCATAGGAAATTTACAGCTGATATTACACATTTATGGGTGGAAGTGTGAATGGATGTACAGATGCACGGGTGTATGAACAGTCACATCTGTGGATGCATATTAAATATTTGTACACTGGAATCATGTGAAACCAAGGCACATAAACTTGGTCATTAATGGATGGACGAACAGAAAGACAAACAAACGAATGAAAGGAGGGACAAACAGATGGACGTAGGGAAAGTTAGATATATAAATGGACGGACGGACAGTTTTTATCTTCCATATTAATTCAGATCTGAGAAAATATTTAAACTCCAGACTTTTCCAAACTGTAGGAGCTGCATGAGATGCATGAGAGATGCTTCAGCCGCGCTCGATAGGGAAAAGAAAGGAAGAGGCATGGAGGGTGATTTACCCATTAATCACTCAAACATTAAACTAACTTCAGCTTTCTGCTTCGTTGTGCAGGAAACAAGTGCTCAGTTGGTAGCAGAGCTATTTAGGTGCCATTCAAAACCCATGAAATGACAAATAGGTCTACTTAAAAAAAAAAAGCAACCTCTTACACAACTTAAAAAGGTCTCCTATTTAAGCTGCTACGGTTTGAGGCAGGAAGCCCCTTGACGTTTAGATGAGAGAGGCAGCCTGCCCCCTGCTGGTCACTGATGCAGAAAGGTTATGTAGAGAAAGTGGACAGCCTGGAGTCAGGAGAAGAGATAAATACTTGCAATGCAAATAAGAAATCTTAATATATGGCTTGGTTTGTGTGCATTTCTTCTGCAGTGCGCCTGTCTTCATGGGAGTTTCTCAAGCGGGAATGTGCATAATTAATGCCAACAAGGATTTGAGAACTTAAGAAGGT
Organism: Girardinus metallicus; assembly: GCA_903067095.1. Lineage (NCBI taxonomy): Eukaryota > Metazoa > Chordata > Actinopteri > Cyprinodontiformes > Poeciliidae > Girardinus > Girardinus metallicus. The sequence continues at coordinate 70,330 of CAEGAE010056836.1, forward strand.
ACACTGAACTAGCATAATATGCATGGAAAAATAATTCATCAGCAGCTTGTCTGAAAGAGTACTGGGATTTTGAAACATCAGCGCAGTGTTTTGTTTTTTTTTAAATCTGGGATACACTTCCTGTTAAGCCAAAAAGTAACAATGTATTCTCTATTTTAATATTAACCAGCAATTTGAATATGATTATTTTATCATGCTTCATAAAGTAAACCCAAACCTCCCAAAATGTATCTTCCAAACTCCTCATATGTTCACGTCCCTTCTTCTGGCTCATATTGTTCCAATGTCGTTAGAAAAGCTTGCAGCTCATTAAGCAATCACAAGTTTTCACTGCAAATTACAGGTCCAAATGTTGCAAAAATTGTAAAATGTCTCAATTTCTTCTGCAGAGACAACAAATATAGCTTTGGCGCAATAATACGACCAGCTAAGGAGCATGATTACTACGATCATCACTGCAGGATTATGCAGCTGTAATGGAAAATTACTCACATGGAAACATTAATTTCACCAAAGAACTTTGTGCGTGGAGTTGTTCACGTCATTTCAGTTGACATTAATCCATTTCTGAATTTGTGGTAGTTTCTTTCCCAAGAGTTGAATTACTATTTGAAATTTTGGTATTTACTATTAGTATTTAAATTACCATTAGTATTTTACTATTTGTTTTCGAGTCAACCGGCAAGAATCTAACACTTCTTATGTGTCATTGTTTTTGTTTTTTTTATGCAAATAAATACAACTGAGGATTTTTTAAAGGGGGGCCTATTATGCTTTTGTACATATTAAGATAGGCTTGTACAAAATAAGTTCATTACCTTTTTCACACAAAGTTATTCTCAGATAAAATCACCAGCTCAGCTCTGCTTGCTCAACAAGGATCAATTGGCATGTATGCATGATTGGACTGAACTGAATTTCTTTTGTGTAAAGTGCCTTGAGATGATGTGTTGTAAATCAGTGCCATATAAATAAAATAATTGAATTCTTGGTTGAATAATTAAAACTTTAAACCAAAATCTGTGAGGGTTATGAATGCAAGTATAAACGAGGTAGAAAAAGATCAATTACAACCAAAACCTTTGTACATGAAACCCAACTATTTAGCCTTCATCATACTCTAAACTGACCAAAGCTTTATTCAGTGTTTTCATCTTCATCTCCAATTGTCTCACTTCATCAAATGCGGCATTAATTGGACATCAGGAGAGACAAGTCAAAATGTTTTTTTTGTTACTTTTTCACTTTATCAACAGTTCACATGAGTTTAGGTCCTGCTTCAGAAGTTTGGTGTTTAATGCGAAACACGCCTCTACAAAAATGTATTATTACTCACCAGTTTTTCAGCTTGCTACTCTCTGCTATCAAAAGTCTCTCTGCAGGGTGCTGTGGTGGCGCAGGTGCAAAGCACAACCCACATATGGAGGCTTTAGTCCTCGTGCCGGTGGTCGCAGGTTCAATTCCGGCCTGGTGACATTTGCCGCATGTCTTCTCCCTCTCTCAATCCCTAATTTCCTGTCAAGCTACTT
>CAEGAE010056841.1:0-17344 GCA_903067095.1 Girardinus metallicus
TTTTTTTTTTTTTTTTTGTTGTATATCTTTATATATATATTTATATATATTTATATATATATATATATATATATATATATATATATGTAGCTCAGTGTCATCAGACCATGTGTCCTGTGAGTTATACGTTCTAAAACAAAATACAATCTTACTATTATACAAATGTTTGTCCATTTCTAAGTGAGGAAATACATTTCTTATTTCACTTGAAAGTTCCAGACTTTACAACAGAGGTATGTAGTGAAGAGGAGAGGCTCAACCCGAGCATGAACCGCCACTGTATCCATATACCTGGTGGTTCGTTCATTCTGGTTTTCCTGACACATATCTTAGCAACACAGATCATGAGCATTTTTTTTTTTTTTAGCTTAAGTGGTCTGCATCACCACACTCCTTGTGGGCATGACAGGGATGATTAGAGGGAGCCGAGTGATGATGAAGCAGAATTAGTACTATCCCCACGACGCGCCACATTTCCTTTACATGCCTTTTTGTAAACGCCCCCCTTTATTCTAACAGCAGCGGCTCCCCTGTTCATCAGCGGATGCCTCCTTTTGTCCCACTGACACGGCGGCTCTGACTGCACACCGGGTCTGCTCCTTTAAATGAGCCTTTGCGCAGAGCATCCGAATCACCACAACTGCATCGGTGCTGGGCTGGGTTGCTTAGCAACTGGACAGCACAGAGATCCCTGAAGAAAACCTCCTTCCTCTGCTTAAAACTCAAGTCTGTGCGATTCTCGGGTTGTCGGTGTGCAGCCTGCTGTAAGAGTGTTTCTGGTCCAAACAGACGACAAAAAAAAAAAAAAAAAAAAGAAAAAAAGAGCGCGTGATCATAACAGATCAAACTGAGAGAATCCCGTCTGTATTCCTGTGCCTGAGCGCGCGCGCGGCTGTGCTTTATGGTTGTGTGTGAAAGTGGGCGCGTGCCTGCGTGTGCGTGCCTTGCTGTAAGAATGTGGCAAAGTGAAATAAAGGCATGCAAACGCACCGGCGCACACTACGAGCATTTTAATGGCTTTTAGGCAGAAAAAAATCCAGCACATGAACAGCCTGTCGCCAAGGAATTCACCTTAGGTGTCCCCCCCTTCCCCTCTTCGAGCCCTCCTCCCTGTCGGATATTGTTTTAAATTAAACTAAGGAAGCACACAAGGTTCCTCCGTCATGTCATTCTGGACGAACGGAGCATGCTAACGTGTCCATACGCCATTTATCGGCGGCCAGCGGAGGCAGGAGTACTTTTCGATTGCGTCTCTTCGCTGTGGACGCATGTTTTGGCATTAAAAAAAAAAAAGAGGAGGGAAATCCATATTTCTCGGCATGTACTTTTTTTTATTTTTTTATTTTTTAATTTCTTCATCAGAGGGGTGATATAGCCTGCTCTGACGTCTGCATCAGATATTACCCAGTGCTATTTCTATGTGCATTTTCCCCTCAGTGACTTTGCGCTGATCTACATCATCATCATCATCATCAGCGGCAGCGGCAACAGCAGCGGCAGCAACGGGGGGGAAGGAAGAAGAAGAAGAAGAAGAAGAAGAAGAAGAAGAAAAAAAGAAAGGAATGAAGATTTCATTTTTCTTTTCTTTTTGAACCCACCGCTCCCCCCGCCCCCCTCCTACATCCCCCAGCACCCCCCACCTCACTTCACACACACACACACACCCACACCCCCCCACACACACACACACGCACCCACACGCACACGCACACACATCAGCCGACCACCGTTTTCAGCTCAGTCAAATATCTTTTAACAGCATCACTTTGTGGGTGAAGACTGGCGCCGGAGCAACGCTGGAACCATGCCTCTTCTGCAGATTTGGACTGGGAAATTTCATCCGCCGATTTGATTGTCAGGAGGCTGCTGCTTCAGCCATTCATGCCAGTGTTTGCTGTTTTTTTTTTTCTCTTCCCTTTTCTCCCCCTCCTTTCCCCCAACCACCTCCCCCCCACTCCCCTCAACTGGACTTGTCATCACTTTTAAAAGTATCCTATATGCTGTTCTTTTTTATTCGAGCAAAGATGTCTGATCTTCTGGTGTTGGTCGAGGGGCTCTGTGACCTGCACGGATTTCCATAGCTAAAGGAAAACAGCGGGGTCCAAACAGCAGATTTCCCCCCCCTCCTTTTTTTCTTTTCTTTTTTTGTTTTTGTTTGTCCATTATAATAACACTTTTTTTTAATCGCCTGCATAGATGTAGGCGAGTAATTCGACTGATTTTTTTTTTATTTTTTAGAGAAGGCAATTGTTGTTGTTGTTTTTTTTTTTTTAATTGCCTGTTTTATTTCTTAGTTTGTGCGTTTTCGGGAGGACCACTGGACTGGTTGGATTATAGGAACTATAAGGATTCGTGGAGATGTTGGGTCGTCAAGAAGAAAAAATATGTGGAATTTTCTCTGCTTTGGTGGCTTTGTCCTTCCTATGCTTTGTTCAAAGGTAAGATAATCTTCATTTAAACTGATTGGAAAGAAAAAAAAATGTCCACCAACATATTTAATTAGGGATCAATAACAACCCGAAATGTGGCAAATCGCATTAAGGGGGTACCCAGGCCTGCTCATTATAGGGGCATCGCTGCCGATATATGCTCTATTAGACAGAGCTGCGGCGCGCGCGAGCGTAAAAACACGCGCGTGCATCATAGCAAGCCAACTGGGAAATGTAACCTTTTCCTCATGTCTAAATGGAGATCTGTTTGGTGCACAGTCCACGATAATAAAAAATAAATAAAAGAAAAAGACTTTTACGCATTATTGTAGCGATTAGATGATATATTTTTATTAGATAAACAGCTGGATTTATGAGTTGTGGGCAGTAATATCATTACATATTTAATTATTCTAATTGGCCACCTCGTGGAAGTGAACCAAATCAATCAGAACTGGGGGAAAAAAGAAGAAGCAGGAGAAGAAGAAGAAGAAGAAGAAGAAGAAGAAGAAAAAAATCCCTGCAGGTTCCCTCTGCTTGTAGCTCTCCAGATAGAAAGCTGGGAAAGCTTTTGAGCCTTTTAATAAATCAGCTCATGTCAGGGCCTTTTAATGTTTACAGCACACATTTTGTGCACAAGCCCTCTCCAAACATCACAGCAGCCAGAATCTGCTGCTCAGCTCCCTCATTGTTTTGATGTTGAAGACACTGATGTACATCCCTTGTGGCCTACTCCGTTTCCCTGTCTGCAGAGGTCCATGGTGTCAGTTAAAAGATTTAAGGTGCTCGCTGAGACTGAGGCTGCACTTTTTTTTTTTTTTTTTTTTTGACATTTTGCCTCCATTATACACCCGATCACAGTAGTGAAAGACGGTTTCTCATATGTAACCCCAACGCTGACGCTGCCAGGTGTTGAAGCTTATAGAGATTTTTGAAAGCGCCCAGCGTGATGAACAACTCCACAGTGAGTTAATAAAAGGATGCTTCCATGACTCAGGCAACCTCTTTTTTCCCTTCCTTCCTTCCTTTTTTTAATTAAAAAAAAAAAAATTTCCCTCAACACTCAGCTTGCACCTTCACGGTACAAAGGAAAATCAAGCGGAGAACTGGACCAGCTGAGAGGGTTGCAGGTCATGTCACCCCATATTATTATAATAAAATAGTCCACATCTTGGCTCAAACTGACAGGAAAATGGGAGGCCTTATTTTTTTTCTGGTTTTTCTAAAAAAAAATAAAATCATGTCTTGCATAAATGAAATGCTTGACTGATTGTCATCAGAACACTCCTACAATTGACGAGATGGATGTGCATGACACGTGAGTCCAATGCATGAGGCACAATTTTCAACCATATCCCAGATTTAACCTCTTTTAATTTTTTTTTTTTACACCACTGATTCGTTTTTATGATACATCTCTAAACGGTTACTATGTGATTTCATGGGTGTAGCTCAGGGGGGTTTTGATGCAGTGCTCTGTTACTTTCTTAAATGACTAGTGTCTTTGCGACTTTATTTTTGAACAAACCCAGAGCAGACGGATGTGGAAATCTGAAGGTAAATGTTGCTTTCAAGAAGAGGTCAGGGTCCAAAGCGTACTTCAAACATCCGTCAAACAACTCTGATCTCAAAACAACGTCACGGCGGTTCTGGTGCACACAGATTTATAAACCTGTAAATTGTCGTCACATTTACACGGACTGATTATTTACACTGAGCCTGATGGTTATTTACACAGGGAATGGAGGCGGTGCACCACCATTGATCTTCCCATGTGAAACACAGAGAAGAGAAAATGTGCATATGAAAACTAAGCGAACGCTATGCTATTGATTTATACACTGCCTCACTTTTCTGTAACCGGAAATGTTAGGACACATTTGACTGTTAACCATCTGCACCTGTTCTTTTGTCATTATTTGTTTCTCATAGGAGGTTTGGTCGATGCACCGCCTCCTGGATCAATCTCCTGTGTAAATGATCACATGGTACAAACAACGGTTAAAGGTCGATAGCATAGCGTTTGCTTAAACTGTTGTAAGTACAAGTTGGCCTTGGACCCTCCTGGACAAGCTGTTCGCATCAGGCTCTGGGTCCAACTACTGTAGTTTGTATTTATCCTATTAACTGCTTAGTACATCAAAATTACAAATAAAAAAGGAAGATACGTTCTTTGCTATGTCAGGTGTTAAAAAAAAAAACACTATTCCTCTTGGTAAGAAAGCCTCTTCTAGACACAATAAGCCCTCCGCCCGTTAAGGTTGCAAACAAGGTGTTCATGAAAATAAGGATAATTTTTCCAACTTCTAACTAAATGTGGACACAAGTTCTGAAAATCACACAACACTGTTGGTGCTGATTGGGGGGAAAGAAAAGCACTTAAGCTTGTGGTTTCTGCCCTCAGCTCCTCCAACGAAAGCACCGGAATGTCTGTGGCCAAGACTACCGTGGACAAGTTGCTGAAGGGATATGATATCCGTCTAAGGCCTGATTTTGGAGGTAGGTGGTGTAATCATGTGGGTGTGGTTGTGGAGGATATTGATGTTTCATTGGATCAAGCTTTTGGATGTCCTGATATTTAGGAGTCGTCAGTCTGAAATCTGGCAATGGTTTGGCCTGCAGTGAAACTTAGGTACAAGCTGAGTTGTGACTTTATTCATGCACTTACTTCCTTGAGAGCCAAGTCAAGCACTAACTGGAGAAATAAAACAATTTATCTGACAAAGCATTTAACGTGCTTTGAACACTTTTTCATTTTTGACCATGCTTCTACTCTTCTATGCATTTGTTGGGGTCTCATTGAGATAGTAGCGTACAACTGTGACACGGAAGGAAAATGGTAAAAGCTTCTAATTGTTTTAACTAGTAAAAATCTGAAAAGTGTGGTGTGCATTTGTATTCCAAACCACTACGTCAACACTTCGTTAACCACCTTTAAGTGCGATTGCAGCTACAAGTCTTTTGGTGTATAATTTTGTTTAACCAACTTTGCACATTTTTATTTACAAAACATCTCAATCCACGGCCAGCCATGATGGAGACCATATATGATCAAGCATTGCCCAAAATCTGAGCCTATTCAAGGTCCAGACTTTGGACCATCTAAACACATGAATGTGTTTGATCTAAATCTAAATGATAACTCTGGTTGTCTGTTTGGGTGAACATCTGGACTCGGGGCTCAACAGGAAACGGGCTGTCTCTTAGTATTGCCTTGAATTTACCTTCCTCTTCCTTCACATCCGCCCTGACATGCCTTCCTGTCACTTTTGTAGAAAAGCATCCCCACAGGATAATGGCGTCATGTACCACTTTGAAGACGCTTCTGTGTAAGGTTATGTGCGATGTTGGTTTGTGTGTTGCATGTAGTTTTGGTCTCATCTGAACAGAGCATTCTACTCAACGACTACAGTGGTGGAATCTTATTGCCAGAACAATCAGTGCCGGTGGCATTTACAAGAAACTGGTCTCCACAATGTTTGTTTTCAGCCGCAGACCTGAAAATGAGGTTTGTGGCAAACCTTAAACAGGAAGTCCAACGTTTAAATTTTAGTCTGTGGGTCCGTGAGGACGCCGGTGTTCCCCACATCCTTCTCCCTGACATTTCTGATGTGTTCCTGGATCTAAATGGCTCTGTTTGTTCTCTAATGTTCTCTGACAAAACCTCGGAAGCCTCCACAGCACAGCTGGATTTATGCTGAGATCAAATTGCTCACAGGTGGACTCTATTAATTATTAAAATGTCTTCTGGAGGCAGCTGATTTCACTGATTCATATTTAAGAGGATCAACATATAAGGAACTGTTTAGGCTTCCAAATGAGTGCAAAAATTCAAATGACAATTTTTTTATTGGCAGACTTCCCCTTCCCCTATTTCACCTGGAAGTCATGTATTATTTTTCTTCTTCTTCTATGTTATGTCACAAATCCCAATAAAATACCGTACAAATTTATGATTGTCACCTAACAAGATGTGGAGAAAAAATGATGAGGCATAAATACTTTTACAAAGGAGCTCTAAGACAATCAGTAGACAGAGATGAAATACATCCTCGCTAGATGAGATTATGTCCACATATTTCTGCTTTTAACACTTTTAAAATACTATGAAACTACTTGAATAAATAATGTGGCTTTCTATGCCTGCTGTTGAAAATGAACAGTGTGGAGGCCAATTTCTTGTAGATGCCACTCGGACTGATTGTTTTTGCTGAATCAATTCCCCCACTGTGCTTGTCAAGTAGCATATGGCCCTTTGAAGTTGAGGTTGCGTTTTTAGATTAAACCTGGTTTAATTCATCTTTCTCCATGTTCTGCCAGGTATTTGCATAACATAAGGAAGGCTCCGGCAAAGATTTTTAAAAGAAACATGAACATTTGGGGCTGCGTCACTGTATCACCCCTAATGAATGAAGTTTTGACTCAGTCCTTATTAGCGGTTAAGAGTCTAATTTGCTCCAGAATTCAAATTGTGCTCATTGAGTTTAGCAGCAGCTTTATATGCTCGTACTCTCTCTGCTTTCTGTGAGGACGTCTGTTGCTGCTTGATACTGTCAAAAGGACAAAAAAATCTCAGCGAGCTCTCAGGACGTAGCAACAGCATCGGGTATCAAATTAACAAGGGCAAATGACACATCCAGAATGTGTGGCGTCAATTAATTTTGCAAGTGTTTTGGCTGGATTGAATTTTACAATTGGAAGAAAAGACATGCAAAAAAAAAAAACAACAAAACAAACAAAAAAAAAACACGTCACGACTTCTCAGATGCCTGTTTTTACCAGGATTATTAGGACATGCCTTTCATTATTCTTTACTTTTGAGCATGATTACAGTTTTTAGGTACAGTGCTTAGATTTGTGTGGAAATACAGTAACACATTTTTAGTTAGAAAAATGAGAAAACATTTGCTAAACCCTAACAAATGTTTGTGTAAGTAATCAACCGTCTGTTTATTTTTGCCATAGGTATTGTATCTAGAAATGTAGTGTACATAGCTCTAAATGCAAAGAAATGTAGGGTATTTCATTAAAATAGCAAGTTGTATTACATCTTTGAGATATGCTTGAGTAATAATTGCCTTGCCTCTAAAAGATTAAATTTGCATGACATACACAGAGCAAAGTCAAATAAAAAAAAAAAAGGAAATTAATCAGACAATGGCTCAGACTGTCATGCTGTTGGAGTATAGGCAGGCCACAATAAGTAGATCTTCATTAGTGTAGACAGAGTGTTGGCATGGTTTAGAATGACTAAAGAGTTACAGTGGCATTTAATAAGAACTTGCCTAATTTTGTGCGATGTTGCCTTTAGATTGCGACACTCATGCCACAGAGTGTTTTGACAAAAATTCTTCATTAGCCTGGCTTTGCTGGAAACAAAATTAGATTCACTAAAGCATCACATTTGTTGAAACACTGCAGTAAAGACAGCATATCTTTGTACAAATAAACTAAAATATTTTTGTGAGTACTGGCACACAGCTTTTTGTACAAATCTCAGCATTAAACGGTTCAAAACTGGCTGCCAGTTCAGCACAATGGACAGCACTCGTTGTTAACAGAAGCACGCTTCCTTTCCACTCAGCTGTTAAAAGACTTGAAATGTAGATTTTCCTCACGAAGAGTCACCTTATTGTTGAACTGACAAGAAATACAGTGAACATGTTTTCCTGTAAATCACTTTTATTCTGGGTGAATATGAATATTTGTTTCCATCTACAAAAATGCAAGGATTTACACAGAAGTACGGTCAAGGTACAACATATCAGGAATTTCACGTGTAAAAGTATGTTGTTGTTTGACAACACCTGGCAATGTGATGAGATTTCTCCTGAAATTCACTCTTGTAGAATCAATGCTGTAGTTCAGTATCATAGGCTATAATAAACTTTTACATAAATTAAAAGCTTAAGCTAACTTACAGTAACGTATATGGTGTACTATTGCTTTTACCACTGGTGCCTTTTGGATTGTGCTCGCTAATTACATATGTTTAACTGGTATTTTGTAAATCCGCTGGAGGCAGCAGCTTGTCAGCCCTGCCACTATAACACACTTGATGATAATGAGATCAAGCAGTGAAAAACATATAGCAGGTGCGCCTCCTCATATAACCTTCCGCTGGTTGGGTGCTATGCCAAAAGCAGATGCTCTCGTGAAGCCTTGTGTGCCAAGATGCGTTAGCCTGATGTTAGCCATTGAAAAAAAAAATGTTATAGTCAAGGTTATGTCTTCCGTTAAAGTCTGCGATTTGGAGTGCTACCATCTCAGAGCGGTTTCACACACACTGAAAGGATCCGAGCTCTTTCTTTGAGCAAAGGTCTTTTTCACTTTGCTAAAAAAATAAAATAAAAAATCTGGGAATGATTGATAGTAGTTTTCAGTGATTTACTGTCCATTTCATAATTGGAATGAAATGGACAGTAAATAATACTGTCCATTTTCTGCTAAATAATATTGCTGAAATGCAAACAGACATCATGACATAACATTGTAGTCCATTTAGTTCCCATCAGACATCTACGTCCCCTCATTGTGAGTCTAATTGGAATTCAAGTCAAATGAAAAATACATTATTTACACAGGAGAGAAACTAAGCGTCGTCATAACTCAAATCATATAAGTTTCTTCAAAGAGCCGTTGTGGGTGATGACGCTCTTGCAGTAAGGATCTCCGGTAGTGGTCAGTCTTCAGTCCAAGAAGAATCTGACTGAAGACACGGTTGGTGTATGATTGTCATGAGATGCTAACAGCTCAGTGTCCAGAGACAGAGATGATATTTCCCAGTACGTCCTAGATGATACCAACAGTTGTTGGCAAGCACTGCTAATCCTCCCCATTTGCTTTTGCTGCTACTCTTTGAATATTTGTCTGGCTTTATAGTTTAAAAACAAGGCAGTCAAGGAAATGATCTGTTTAATGGAAGAGATGGTAATATAATTTTAGAGAAGTAACAAAAAAAATTAGGGCTTTTAAAAATTTATTCTATTTCTTGTATGGAATGATTTTACGCTAATAGTTATGTAATGGTTTTTAAGAACTAGAATTGGGTGCACAAATTATTAAAACATGGTCAGAATAGACATTCATACTCAGGGGCGCTGGAAGGATCAGTTGCTTATGCAGAGGCAATGATTTTTGACGCTGTCCTAAGTTCGATTCCTGGTCTCGAGCCATTTGTTGCATGTCTTCTACATTGATTTTAATATACACGTGATTAGCACGCTTATTGAAGTTGCAAGAAACCTCATGTTTCTTCAACATTTTGTCTGGAAAGTGAAATAGTCGAGCTGAATATTAAGCTATTTGGCCAAAGCAGCAAGTACGTTTGCAGGAGTTGGGTTTCTGGGTGTCTTAGGTAGAGTGAGCGCAGAATGTGCAAAGGTTAAGATCCTCAATGTTGTTGTCTTGAATCTGATTCTCAAGACATTCATCACATGTCTTCCTCTGGTCCTTTCACCATCAATATACTGTTTCATAAAGACCACTAGTGCAAAAAATAAAAATGTTTTTTGCACTAGTTGAGGCTTTCAAACCCAAAATTTTTATATCAACTGTCAAGCAAGGTGGTGGAAGCATCATGATAAGGTTTTGCTTCAATACCTGTAGTTTTGAGACATTGCACAAATTTGGATACAACTAGAAGATAAAAAATAAAAACTACATTTTACCAAAAACTTGGACACAGATGGGTGTTCAGTCTGGATGCACACAAACTAACTTTAGGGTAGCTAAGAATGAGACTTCTGCATAGTGCCATACAAATTATTTATAGACTGTGTCCAAAAGCCTCATCTAAGACAGGGTAATAAACAGTGGGCAAAAATCCTCCCAGATTTATGTTAGAAGGTTCTTGAGGGATCCACAAAATGTGCCGTTACTCAGGACATTTATTTTATTCAAAGTAGGAGTTTGTGTAAATATTTGGGCGTGGTTATATAATTTTGACTCTGGATTTGAGAAAATGTAATATATTTGAAAATGATCAAAACTATTTGTTGTGTCCTTATGGAAAAAGAACAACAGAAAAGCCCACAGTTTATTTTTATGAGCGGATGTAAATATCATGACTCAGTTACTTCTGCAATGAGAGATGTCATCGTCTTGCAATCTGATTATGTTTTTCATACGAACCTAATTTCAGCAGAACTTTGTACTTCCCTCTATAAGTCAATGCAGAATATTTGAAATAAATACTTTCAGCACTATTTTATTATGAGAGCCAATGGTTGAAACAGTACAATTAGAAGATAGAATACCCTTCACTTTGCTACATTGTGGTTTGCAAACCCGGGTCAAAAATAAAAAAGCCGAAAAAGGATATATTGACACATACAAATGTCTGTGCTTTTTTGTTTGTTTGGTTCTTGTTGTTTATTTTTTTGAGAAATTATATATTTTTTGCAAATAAATATGAAGAATTCTATTGCTAAAACTAAATTTCAACAGATCGTTGCTAGGTTTGATTTAATACTTTTAACATCACCTGCATCGTTCCTACAGGTACACACTCATCTTGTCAAAACGGTACAGTACGTTATTCTGGGACATCCTGCTTTCTCTCGCTCACAGAGCGTGACAAAGAGAGTGTGTGGTGTCGCCCACCAACCTAGACAGACTCTGATCCGAGGGGATATGATGGCGTCTTGGAGAACACACAGAACCGAATTCAGAACCCACAGAGCACTAAGGATGTATTGTTTTAGGAACTTCAGGAAACATTCTCAGACTGTATCCTGACCCGTTAGAACGGCTTAGCAGGGGAACGAAACGATGTGATGATGATATTTTTTTTCATTGTACTTTTTGCGGTTTATGTATTTTTGCAAGTTCTGATTCAGAGGGTTTCTTTGGTTATGACGCAATGAAGGTGAAAGTATCGGGAGTAGACAGAGGGAGGTTTTAAGAGTGCGAATCACAGAAAGTAGCCGCGGTTTGCTCCCAGGCCGGAGAGCTGTAGTCCATCATCTCTTGACATTTGCAACATCAGTCAGCTTGTTTTTTTCTTTTTTGCCACGGCACACTGCTGACGACCCTGAGCACTCAGGATTCAACTCAGACGGTTTTAAATTGGCTCAATGCTGGACACGGACTTTAGATTTCCTGAAAGCATGGATAATGCACATGCAAGCTTGAAATGAAACTAGCCTGACTGATTGGGGCTCAATATTTGGCAATTAGTTTTTTTCATTTGAGATAAAAAAAAAAAAAAAAAAAAAAAAAAAAAAACATCAACTCCACTTTATAGTCTCTCCATTTAAACTTTAGAGTAAACTACAATATTTTTAACCATATTCTACTCATGATTTCCAGTTGAGTAAAGTCTCCATTGCTAGTTTTGGACAATCAGCATGGCTAGTTTTTACAAAAATTTATCAGCGTGAGAAGGGAAGCAATGTGACCTGACCTCAGCTGCAGTCAGTCAAACATGTTATAATTATCTCACCTGAAGCTAGATTACTGACCCCAAACACAGGAGGTCTAGTAGTTAGCAACTGTCCTGTCACAGATTGCATCAACACTAAAACCAACTAGAACCAACTCAATATATGTTGTGGAAACTCTAGCTAGGATCCCACAATATTTTATGAATTACTTGGACTAGGTGATGTAAAAGCATTGTCACCAGTATGTTTAAAATGTGAAATATTTAGTTTATTTTGAAAAGATCCTTCATTATGTACCGTATTTTAGTTTTAAATGAACAATAAATGTATTTTTTTTTATCATACAGTGATATTTTTATAGGGGGCTTAAAGTGTTTAAAGGTGAAAATTTCCCATGTGGCCTTGTTGGTTCTCTGTAAACAGCTTTGCTTTATTCCATAAGTACATTCAGAATGTTCATATGTGGAACTAAGGGTGCATTGCTACCGTCTGTACAGCAAATGGGAGACCAGTAGCATCCATACATTGCATAAAATGCAAGTCAGAGGAATCTACTGTTGATGAAAGGGGATTTTCCCAACAGCTGCACGTGCTGCATTCAGGTGCAGCTGGGACACTGAGGTGTGGAAATATCAAAGAAACTCAGAAGTGATTTGAAAATGTTTTCTTTTCAAAAATGGGCACCGTCTTGCTTTAAATTTTCTAAGCACATTAACTGTTTTCAAGTGGTAATGTGGTTGTATGATCTATACGTTCAGGTAGTAGCTATGATTGCTTATACTACTACATTGAAATAAAAAATACAACCAACCATCTTGCAAGTTCTCGTCTTTCAATTTTTTTTAAGTTTTAGAACATAAAGAATATTAATTTCAAGAAACTGAGATGTTACACAAGTTTTAAAAAAGCTAAAAAATCATAAAAAACAAAACAAAACAATAACATAAAAAGCAAATCATGCAAAAGAAAACAGTCAAGGTAATCTGTCAGACTGCTGGTATATTGAGAGGATATTAATGTGAACGTTAGTCCAAAGTGCACAATCAAGCATGAGACAGAGTCATAAAGGACTAGAGGCAGTTCAGGAAACACAGCATCAATAAAAAATGAAAGGGTGAAATAATAATAATAGTAATGACAAAAAAAACTATCCAAATAGTCAGGATGTCCTATTTTAATCATTACTGTTTAAAGGACCCCACACGTCAAGGAACTTGTGATGATTTCCTGGCAAAGACTATTGAATGTCTTCAGGATAAATACCGTCGATTATATCAATAAGGCATTTTGAAACAAGGAGGGTAGTGGATTTCTATTCCCTCAGAATAACTCGCTGTGCTGCCACCAAACATTACATGAGACCCTGCTGGAGCCCAATATTATCAAATGGCTATCAGGTGTCAGATATCTGCCATCAACATTACTGTACACTGTACAAGAAGTCCATACGTTTAGGGCAGGAGCAGAGCAGATGGCCCAGAGTCCCATCATCTAGTTTACATTTGTCACAAGTGAAAATATGTCCCTGTGTTGAAACAAAGAGATATATTTTAAAAGTGTAGCTGATGGATAACTTTGAAAAAACATAGTTGTGTTATTTTTCTTCATCTAAGTGTTTCAAAAACATACCAAGCTGTCACTTTAGGACCCGTATATGTACCAATCCGTAAGATCGGTGTGGTCCTCTTCTACTCCAGTGCCTATACTGGTTCAGTGTTGGCCAGGATGTGAGGATGGCCTGGAGGTCTTTGATGATGGTGTTGGAGGTGTTTGGTAACGGTCATCCCCCTTTAGTAGGATGCTGTTTATGTGGCTCCCTGGGATGTGTCAGGTGGGCTATTGGAGCTGCGCTGGGCTCAAGTGGGCATCCATCCGTATGGTCCCATCAGGGGCTCTCTCATCAGGTGCCTTCCCTGCCTTTGTCCTTCTGAGTTCTGGTGTGTGCCTGTGGGTTGGGAGCTCTGGGCACTGGGCCAGTAAGGGCTGTGCCTCTTTGGCCTTAGGGCTGCTGCTCCTTTGCTTCACTGATGACCTGCCTCTGTGTGTGGTGTGTGTCCACCCTGGGGTGGTGCTTTGTGTCTATTTGCCTGGGGCTGTTGCGTCCTTCCAGAGTCATCTCCATCTGTCCTTTGTTGTCCATGGGTGCTGTGGGTTGCAGGCCTTCTACCCTTCTCACCACTCTAAAAACTGTACACCTCCAGGTGACAAATTCATTCACAAACACCTGTACTCAACACAAACCCAATTATTTCTGCTTACACACTCTCTCTCACTCACCCCTTCACACATGTTACATTTTTCTATATTTACAACAGCTTTCCATACTTCTAACCTTTACCAGTTGATGCCTAGCTTTGAGACTAGGTTTAGGACTAAAGAATGAATTGAGTTTAGGTTAGGTTTAGGTTAGGTACAATTGTTCATTTTGCACAAACTCTTCACAGTATGAAACTCCTCCCACTGCAGTAGCGTCAATGTTTTTTGCAATACGCGAGGTTTACAATAGTACGGTGAACACAGCAATTATGGCAGAGGATTGACGATTAGGGGTTCACAAAGAGCAGTGGGTCCCTACAATGTATTATATATATGAGGAAAATGGTTCTTACAATGTATCAAATACAGGGCCACTCACACTCACTCTCTCACAATGACTTACATGTAAACCAAATGGTTGAAGGTCATACAAACACAGGTTACTATTGTGGTCTGTCTACTTTGAGGCTGGAAGCAGTCTGGATTCAATAAAATCAATGCCCTGCAATCAGGATACCATCTTAAGACTTCCTTTTAGATAGATCCTTCATAGATCAGCATACCGCACTTGTATAATAAAAAAATTAACCGCTATCATCTGTCTCAGACAAAATCTTACTGTTTCTCAGTGGTGTATCGTTTGACATCCTCATCCAAACGTATGAACTGTCTTCCCATGAACATTTGACTCTGCTCTGATCGCTATGTGCTTGTCCACCTGTACACCATTTTGATTAACAGGGTTAGGAGAGTACAGTGCGGGCGCTGAAAAGTCATTCAGATGCTGCACTATGGCTTAGAAAAACTGAAATATATCAAGCACCCACTGTGACTGTGGGGGAAACACAATCATAGCAGTGTGCTTGTACCCAGTGAAGGACCACTGCTGAGAATTGCAGCCATTAGAGAAAGTGTTTGTACCTTATACCCCATTTGAGCTCAGGTCGCATTCACTCATAGCAAAGTCCAGTGGCAAGTTTGTAGGAGTCTTTCTTGCAATGTGTTGCAGACATATATGTATGTGAGACATAAATCTTCATACATTCTAGAGAAATTGAAACACACAAGTCAGTACAACTCAACATCTCTACCTCTAGGAGAGTGCTTAGTATCACTTTCAATGCTAAAACTGGTAGAACCAGCATGCTTGGGATCACCTGTAATATGGGGTGAAGACTGGGGAGGCTGCCACATCTCCTGAACTCCAAATAGAAGTTTCCAAACTGCTCTGGTTCTTGTTGACTGTGTACTTCTGTTTCTAAGTTACCCTGTTTCCTGTTTTACAGTCTTGATGACCTACATATTTCTCCATTCAGTGATTTTTTTGTTTGATATGACCCTTAGTGACCTTATCTCAAATATATGAACTTGTTGTGTACAAGTCTACCAAAAACACAGATGACCAACACTAGCTCATCCTGCTCTATAATGAAGCATAAAAGCAATAAAACATATCTGAATAAATTTATTTTGAAGTTGAGTAACAAATCACATGACCTACTTTATGAGAAGATTGATACTCAAGAAGTCTTTCCATCCGTTTACAAATGAGTCTTTAACTAGGAGTTGTCAGATATTCCACCTCTAATTACCAATCTGAAAAACAAAAGTGATTTCACTGATTCTTCAGCATGCAAAGTGAACTTGTACTACCTCACATGTTGAATTTTGTGTGATTAACTGCAATATTCCACTTGCTGTATTCAGCCATTTTCCTCTTTGCTCTTATTAGTTCATGTGCTAGAAAAGGATAGATGGATGCTCGGCATATGTAGGTGGCCTTGTTGCCAGAATTGAAAAAAAAAAGAGCGCATATGGCTCTGAAGCGGGCGCCAAGCGCTGAATAGTCTATTTGCAACAATAGCTGTTGTTATCTTCTCTTAATCTGCCAGATGAAAGCACACAGAAGCAGATCGGTACGCCGTTTCGTGTTAATCTGCTTCTTGGGTGCCTCTCCTCGCAAGTGTCAGGGACTGTGTAATTATCGGTCAGAAAAAGAGCTGGATCATCTGACACCGCTTCCATAAACTCCATTGATTTGTGCATGGGGGCACGGGGAAGTATGTTGAAAAATGGGCCACCAGTGTGCAGGCTTGCTCAGGATTTATTTCACTTTGCCAGTACCAATATGATATGTCAACAAGAAAGATCAGAAAACAAGTGGATGTCCTGTCGGTGGGAAGAGATACTGCATGAGCGCCCAGCTCTAGGCTCTCTGGCCTCGTTCACACGTTTGTCCTTCTGGAGGACATATTTCAAATGAACCTGTCATCACCGGAATGAGTTTTATGATCTCAGAGCGCACCATTAACAAAGCATGGAGGGCGACATATCGCGGATGCTTTGAACATGCCATTCTTCTAACTGTGTTCTTCACCAAAAGCTGGCGATTTGGTGTGAGGGGATATTTCCCATTTATACAAAGTAGGATCTGTGTGGTTAATTTAATACACACAGACACATGTTAAAATAGTCCTGCTGACTGTGCAGTAAAGCAGTGGTCCCCAACCCCCGGGCTGCGGACCGGTACCGGTCCATGGACCAATTGGTATCGGGCTGCACAAGAAATAATTAAATATTTCAGTTTTATGTATTATCTGAGTTTGAAGGGTCTTTTATTTTGAAAATCCTTTAACTGGGTTCTCTCGGTTACGTCTTGTGTGCCAACATTGAGCCCACAAGCAGCAAAATGAGTAAGAAACAGATCAGATGTCCTTGGAAAGTTTATTTGCGAAAGGGGAAAAGGCCCAGAAAAGAGACAGGAGGATGGATTTATCCCGGACCTGTAGGTGATTCCCACATCCCAAGCCCGCTCTGCATGATATGCGGCGACCGGCTCAATAATGAGTCAATGAAGTCTTCAAACTGCTTCGCCACGTAGAGACCGAACACCCTGTGCTCAAGCGACACACCTCAGGTGTTATTGTCTCATCACTCCCAGATGGGACCGTCTCGTTGCAGACAAATAAGCTCAGGGATCCCATTGATTTGTCGTTATCGAGAGTTAAAATTTTCATGAAAATGAAATGTTAGTTTTTGTGGAGGATCTGTATCTGATAAAAGATTTTTAAAATCCCTAGACGATCAAGTTGATGATTAGTTGACCTTTTTTTCCAAAGATTTTTTTTTTTTTTTTTTTTTTACCTAAGACACCTTATCGTGGTGGAGAGGTTTGAGTGTCCCAATGATCCTGGGAGCTATGCTGTCTGGGGCTTTATGCCCCTGGTAGGGTCACCCAAGGCAGACTGGTCCTAGGTGAGGAACCAGACAAAG
>CAEGAE010056856.1:0-13427 GCA_903067095.1 Girardinus metallicus
TGTCACCCACATGGCATTTACTGTGCAAACCAGAGCTCCCAGTGGAAAAACAAAACTTCCAGATCCTTTCAATGCCATAGAAATATGAGACAGGAACATGGATTATATCTTTATATAGATCTATCTATAGATTAACAGTTTTACTGGACAGAAATCATAAAGAACAAAGCTGGTTCTAAAGTCCTAATGAGTCAAATTGAAGGTGTCATGGAGTCAGTTTATTCCTCTGTATTTAATTTAGTTTCTTAGTTTGTTCTTGCATTTTGTTCTTCATTCATTTCCATTTAGTTTTCTTTGATTAATATTATCTTCTCCTGGTTTATCGATGTGTCCTGTTTAGTTTTATTTTATGGTGTAGTGACGCTCACCACCAGTGATGGTCACTCGTGCTGTTCAGCTGCTGCGTCGCCTCATCATCATGTGTCGATTCTCCACTCATTTTGATTTTTCACTGTTGGATTCTCTGTTTTTATGCCCTGATCCACATCTAGCTTGTCGCTCCGTTCTGTGTCTCGGTTCTCCTGGTTGAGTTTTGCACAAGGTGTGCGTCGTTTATTTTTTATTCTTTTTAACCCGTACGGTTTGGAGCGGTCGGGAAGCATATCGATAGAAAATAATCGATAGATTATTGCAATTCAACAGAGCTGTGGTGCCGTTTCATACTGGATCACTTACACCGATGTTAACTCTATAAAATGAACGCTCTCTATCGTGGTATCAACCATGGAAGGATTTTTTTATTATTATTTAACTTGGTTCATTTTTCTATACACAGTGACTTTAGTAATCACATATTTATAAGAGCGATATTCCATGGAAGCAGACGGACAATAAAACACCTTTTAATATAAGTTGCTGCTTTGACTTGATCACAGCACTGTAAAAACATGTGTACAAAAATCCTCAATAAAACATAAAACTGAAAATCAGACAAGCGAATCACAGCAACGTCATCAGCCGGTGTGACGCTGGACTGACGCGATGAAGCTAGGCTAGCGGGTGAAGCTAGGTTAGCGGGTGAAGCTAGGCTAGGGGGTGAAGCTAGGCTAGCGGGTGAAGCTAGGCTAGGGGGTGAAGCTAGGCTAGCGGGTGAAGCTAGGCTAGCAGGAGAAGCTAGGCTAGCGGGTGAAGCTAGGCTAGGGTGTGAAAGCTAGGCCAGCGGGTGAAGCGAGGCTAGGGGGTGAAGCTGGGCTAGCGGGTGAAGCTAGGCTAGCGGGAGAAGCTAGGCTAGGGTGTGAAAGCTAGGCTAGTGGGTGAAGCGAGGCTAGGGGGTGAAGCTGGGCTAGCGGGTGAAGCTAGGCTAGCGGGAGAAGCTAGGCTAGCGGGAGAAGCTAGGCTAGGGGGTGAAGCTAGGCTAGCAGGAGCGGAGCTGCGCCAAGAAGCTACAAACTGAAGGGAAGGAGAGCTGCGTCATCCAGCTGCAGCCAGGCATGTTTTAATGTTACACAAGTTGCTCAGAGTCTAAACTGGTATAGTTGTGCATTAAGGTGTAAAGTTTACCTTCGAGCAAACGACCCCAAAGGAATCCCAGCGCCCCCTGCCGTCCTCTGAACGACCCCAGGGGGCGGTACCGCCAGTTGAGAAACACTAGTGTCACGTGACCATCGGTTGGGGTCACGTGACCATCGTTTGAGGTCACGTGACCATCGGTTGGGGTCACGTGACCATCGGTTGGGGTCACGTGACCATCGGTTGGGGTCACGTGACCATCGGTTGGGGTCACGTGACCATCGTTGGGGTCGGTTTGGGGTCACGTGACCATCGTTTGGGGTCACATGACCATCGTTTGGGGTCGGTTTGGGGTCAGGTGATGGTGAACATTAATGCGCTGTGTGTTTCAGGGCGCCGTCGCCGTGCTGCATCCAGAGCCGCAGCCTGAGCAGCGGTGAGTCCCTGCAGGAGGTAAATGATGATGACATCAGAGCTGTCAGCCAATCAGCTTCCTCTGCCTCTGCAGGTCTCCGCCTCCTGCCCCGACGCCGGCCAATTACTCTGCTCATCATCACAGGAGGCTGTTACCTTGGTTACCAGCAGTACAAAAGGCGGGGCCAACAGGATGAAGAGGATGCACACCATTTAGCCACGCCTACTCAGGTAAGACACGCAATAGGGGCGGAGCTAGTTCCACTGAGACCTACAGCAGAGTGGGTGGAGCTTATGCCTCCTAAATGTAAAGAGGGGGTAAAGAAGGTCTCAACCATTTTTGATGTCACTTCCTCTTTTCATTTTGTATTGCGCAGTTAGATTGGTTCTGACCCGGTTCTGATGCTGGGTCCGGTTTATTCAGAGACCTGACCCACTGAGACACGAGTTACCGCGGCAACATTAAAGCCACAGCCACAGAAGCATGTGTTTGTAAACACGGGAGCCGTTACCATGGTAACCCCACCATCACTTCCTGCTCCAGCAGCCCTGAACATGGTTCTGACTCGGCAGGTGAACCTGCAGGTGCGCCTCCTCAGAACCGACCAATCAGCAGCTGGCTTTCTTTCTGAGCACGTGCAGAACCGCTTATGTAACAGGGCAGGGCCAACCAATCCCGTGGAGCCAAGTCAGTGACATCACTCAGGTGAATGACCTCACTCTGATTGGTTCTCTGGGTGAAAGGTGAAGGTGATGTCACACGGTCTCCTTACAGCCAGCCTGCCTCCTGATTGGTCAGATCGCCTGCTGTGATTGGTCAATCAGTAACCAGGCATTACAGCAGCAGGCTGTGATTGGTCAGCTCCCAGCTGATCGTTGATCAGCGTATTGATCAGCAGAGCAATGACTCAGCAGTCTGAGGGACCAATCGTGGCCATCGATCCGGATTTTTCCATCACGCCGCGGACTCTGACCCGTGTGCTATTAATAACCGCGGCGTGGCAGAGTGGGCGGAGCCTAGCTGCCTTAACCCCAGCCTCCTCCTCCTCCTCCTCTTCCTCTGCTGCCGCTGCGGCTCAGCCTCACTCGCCATGTGCCGCCGGCCCGTTCAGCTCCCGGCGCCGGCCCGACCCGCGCGCTCATGGTGAGGTTCTGCAGGCTGCCGCGGCCCGACCGCGGCCCGCTGCGGCAGGTGAGGCGGCGGCGGGGCGAGGGCGGCGGCGGGGGAGGGGGCGGAAGGAGCGGAGCTGCCGGACCTTTCAGGTGGGAGAGAGGAGCACTTCAGAACCAGCCTGGGCCTGACCTCTGACCTGTAGCTGCTGCCTGCCTCTGATCCGATCCAGCTGCACGTTGAGGTCCGCCCCGGCTTCAGTAGAACCTGGCTCAGGCGCCAGAACCAGAACCTGTAATCCTTTCTTTACTCCAGAAACCGGATCAGGCATCGGATCAGGAACCAGATCCGCTCTGCCAGCAGAACCGTTACGTTCAGTCTGGGAGAGCCGTCAGCGGCTCTGGACCCGACCCAGAGAGAGAGATTATCAGGAGATGAAGCCAGATTAGAGCAGATTACAGGTTGCCATGGAGACGGCAGCCGGCTGACCCAGTTATCCAACCACAGGCCCGGTTCTACTGGTTCTGGATGGGTCCCTGCTTCAGAGTCCCTCAGCTGGTCCGGCCGGAAACAGAACCGAGCTGGACCTGGAGGTGGGAGCTAGTTAGCTAGCTGCCTAACGTCTGGCTCCTCCTGTGCTGACCTTTGACCCTCCTAATGCTCCGCCTCCTCATGCTCGCCGCTGCTCGTTGAAGCCCCGCCCACTCCACACCTGTTTCTGACTGGTTTAGTTTTCAGATTGTTGTCTTCCTGTCAGCTGACCGTCGTGTCTCCGCCCCTTTCCTTTATGCTCCGCCCCTTCCTGTCAGGCTCCGGGTGCCTCGTTTGGCTCTGCGTCACCGACTGAGCGCGCTCAGTAATGGTGTCTGTCGCCCCGCCCCCTGGCATCGCCGGCCAATTGCTTTCCTCGGCTTCCTCCTGTCTGTCAATGCCCTGCGGCCGCTGGCCAATCGGGTAAGAGCTGACGGGGCTTTTGATTGGATGATTAGCGAAAGGGAGGAGAGCGACCATATATGTACACCTTGTTGTGTTTCTTCCTGCTGCTCTGTGATCCGAGGGAACCGGAACCGGCCCGGCGCCGAGTGATGCTGTAGTTTCTGCTTGGACCCGTAGGTGGCGCTTTACCGGACCTTCCCGACCCGCCTCGTGTCCCGGGCCTGGGGCCGGCTCAACGGACTAGACCTGCCCACCTGGCTCCGCAAACCCATCTACTCCCTCTACATCTGGACGTTTGGGGTCAACATGCAGGTCTGGACAAGAACCAGAACCAGAACCAGAGCGGTACCGGCTCCTCTGACGGTGTTGTTCCTCTGTCTGTCCACCAGGAGGCGGCAGTGGAGGACCTGCATCACTATAAGAACCTGGGCGAGTTCTTCCGCCGCCGCCTCAAACCCGCGGTCCGACCCGTCTGCGCCGCGTCCTGCCTGGTAAGCTCCTCCCACCGGAACCGGAACCAGAACCTTACATCCACTCTCTGACGGGACGGGCAGATTGATTTGGGTTTTCAGCAGAACTCTTTGGTTCTGGTTCCGTTGGGTCACTGGGTTCTGGCTCTGTTTCCAGACATCGCCAGCTGATGGCAGGATCCTCCATTTTGGGCGGGTCCAGAACTCGCAAGTGGAGCAGGTGAAGGGCGTGACCTACAGCCTGGAGAACTTCCTGGGACCGCCCAGCAGGCCGAGCCCGGGTGAGCGGCGCCGGCCCACCAGAACTCCGGTTCCAGTTTGGGTTCTGACCTGTGCGGTTCCTTTTCAGACCCGGCGTCCTTCCAGGACCGGCTGCTGTCATCTCCGGACCGCGCCCTATTCCACGTGGTCGTGTACCTGGCGCCGGGCGACTACCACTGCTTTCACTCGCCGGCCGACTGGAGGGTGGAGCTGCGCCGCCACTTCCCAGGTGAGCGTCGGCACGGCGACGAGCGGGCCGTCGCTGTGCCGGGGCTCACCTCTCCATGTCACCGCCAGGCTCGCTGATGTCGGTGAACCCGGGCGTGGCGCGTTGGGTCAAGGAGCTGTTCTGCCTCAACGAGCGCGTGGTGCTGAGCGGCCAATGGCAGCACGGCTTCTTCTCCCTCACGGCGGTGGGCGCCACCAACGTGGGCTCCATCAGGGTCTACTTCGATCAGGTGAGTTCCCGCCGGAGGTCCGGCTGGCCATGTGAGTCCGGGTCCACCGGAACCCAGATGGGTCCCACTGAAGGATCAGAGGGAAGAACCGGTTCCTACTGGAGGCGGGCTCTTGGCAAGCAGCAGCCAATCAGAACGCTACGAGCGCTATGTTTAGTTCAGAAGATTGAACAGGATAAAATGTCGGATCAGAGCCAGAACCGCAGCAAACAGCTGAGTCCAGGATCTTTATCCGTGCCTCGGTTCTTAAATGTGCGTTCGCTCCAGCCCAGTTTGATCCACTTTAATCCAACTCCAGGACCGGTCCGGTTCAGGTGTGAATGCTAATCGGACTACAAAAGCGAACCCTGATCCGACTGACAACCTCGCTTCGGACCGGTCTGGTCCAGACCAGTTGCTTCAGTTTGGTCCGGTCCAGTTAGTCGACTCTTCTTAGCATCCAGAGAGTAAACATGAGTTAGCGTTAGCCCGCGTATCAAAACATCAGCAGTTTTCTCAGCTTTAATTTAATATTTTATAGAAATCGGGTAAGAAATAAGAATATTTCTGTGACAGATTCCTGCTCATTGGACCCGTCTGATTTTGCACATGTGACTCGCAGTGATGGCCGCCTGCAAGAGCGGCACTAACATTAGCGGCTAATAGGTGATGTATATTAATAGAGAAATCCTACAACTGCTGAGCTCCATTATTTTTTACATTTTGTGAAGCAGGAAGTTGCTCTGGTTTTCTTCAGAGGTTTTGTGTTGATTCCTTCAGTGGTTCTTGGTGCAACGCCCCCACAGGCCAGGAGGGGAACAGGGTTAGCTCCGGGCGGTTCTGATGAATCGGACTTTATGTTCTGGGCCTTGTGCATAAAACGCTGCGCAGTTTTCACACTAAAACTTGGCGTTGGGACAAATTTAGGAGGCACAAAAAAATCCAGATGTATGAAGCCGTGCGCTCGTGGCTGAGCACCTTTCCTTTACAAATCCCAATTCGCGTGAAATAGAGCAGCTGTTGGTAATTTAGACATGCTAAAATGTCTAATTTACACTTTAGTATTTATAATAATAATAATTATACATATTATTTAAAAGGTGCTTTCAGGGCACTTAAAGTCACCTCCTAAAAATCCAAAAAATGAAAGAAAAAAATCCAAATAAAGAATAATAAAGACTCGCGGTGCAGATGCTGCTGGAGCAGCAGAGGTTATGTTGCACTGACTGAGCCCAAACGATAACCAGGAGTTAGCGCTAGCATGCTAGCTCACATACAAAACAAAAACAGTCGCCAGTTCCCACTACTCAAACCGGGTCAGTAGAACGTGTTGATCCACAATCGCACATCTGCAGCAGCGATGGACAGCGTCTCCTGCATGGAGAGCAGCAGCCAGGCAGGTCAGGTGACCGGCGGTCGGCGGACTGGAGGTCAGGGGACCGGAGGTCGGGGACCGGAGGTCTGGGGACCGGAGGTCGGCGACCGGAGGTCGGGGACCGGCTGTCGGGCGACCGGAGGTCAGGGACCGGAGGTCAGGGACCGGAGGTCAGGGACCGGAGGTCAGGGACCGGAGGTCGGGCGACCGGAGGTCAGGGACCGGAGGTCAGGGACCGGAGGTCAGGGGACCGGAGGTCGGGCGACCGGAGGTCGGGCGACCGGAGGTCGGGTGACCCTTCAACCAGGCGGTAACTGACTCACCAGATGTTTGGTTTAGTTTGGTGCTTAAGAAAATAAGGAAAGGAGGATTTTATTTTAAAATCAATCTTTAATAGAAGTAAATAAGTGAATCTAATTACCCTGGTTAAATGCTCATTTCCACGCCAGAGAAAAGTTTGCATATATTTATGCAAACTTTGACGCAAAGTTAATTTTTATATGCTGACTGGTGCATAAAATGTGGCGCCGCACATCTTTGGTTCGTACGCCGCCTGATGGTCTGACCCGTCTCTTTCCTTCCTCAGGAGCTGCGGACCAACGCTCCTCGCTACAGCAAAGGTTCGTTCCAGGACCGCAGCTACGTTGCCGCGAGCGACCAGGTGAAGGCCAGCGAAGGGGGCGTGGCCTTGCGTAAAGGCGAGCCTGTGGGAGAGTTCAACCTGGGCTCCACCATCGTCCTGCTGTTCGAGGCGCCGGCAGACTTCACCTTTGACCTGCAGCCAGGACAGCGAATCAGGATGGGAGAAGCCCTCGGCAGCCTCTGATTGGCTGACGGCCAGAGGCCGCAGCGCGTTGTTATTGGCTGGAGACTGTGAGGGCAGAGCTTTGTGCAGGACGGACAAAAAGACACGGACTCAAACTCCCAGAGTGCTTTGTGCCTAAGCTCTGTCTGCTCCACACTGCCGCCTGTGGCCAAAGGTAGAACGTCTGATTGGTAGAAAGGACTGTGACATCATCAGTGAGGTCCTGATTGGCTGAGAGCCGTAAACTGTCAGTTTGTTTATTTCTGTAAATTATGTGTAAAGAATAAATTTGTACTTTGAGCAGCTTTGGGTTTGAATCTGGGACAGAAAAAGCTTCTATGTTTGGGTCCAGTTTGGGTCCCGATGGGGCACCGGACGTGCAGCTGGTCTGGGATTTGATCTAGGGTGGTGCTGACGCATCAACTGGACCTGAGAGTGAATCCGGTGCTGATCTTCTTTTTGTGTCTCCATGGTAACAAAGGATTTATGAAACAACCTGCAGGTGAGATCAAAGACCCAAAACTTTGAAGCTTTTATTTGATGTTTCTGAACACGAAACATTTCAAAGCTCTGATTATCGTCCACGGCGACCCGGTCCCGACGCAGCACCGACCCGGAACCAGGACATCTAGGATGCACATCGGAACCGGGCCTCATCCAGGGCCGGGTCGGTTCCGGTCCGGTCTGTCAGCCTCGCCCGGGGCAGCAGAACCAGCAGCAGCGCCAGCAGGATGGCGCCGGGCAGCAGTCACCGTAGCGATGGAAGCGCGGCTCCGCCAGGCCGCCGTGCCGCCAGCCGTCGTCGGGAACTTCCTTCGCCAGCCAAAGCTTCCCGTCGCTGGACGAAGCTCCGCCCCCGGGGGCGGAGCTTCGCGAGGAAGACGAGAAGGAGACGAAGGTCTGCTGGGCCTTCACCGCCAGGAAGGACGCCAGGTCCAGGTCCAGACCGGCGGCGCCGCCGCGCGGCCGCGGCGTGTTCTGCCGACACTGAGGACACGGGATCCACGCCTGAGGAAGAGGAGGAGGAAGAGGAGCGCCGTTAGGGTCGACCCGACTGCTGATGTCACGTCCTGTCAGGGTTAGGAAACGGCCCTCCTCCTGACCTCTTGACCTCCTGACCTCACCTGCTCATTGATCACCGTGTCGAGTCTCTTCAGACACGCCTGGCAGAAGGCGTGGCCACAGTGGAGTCGCCGTGGCAACCGGGTCAACAAGTCGTAGCTGCCGAAACACACGATGCACACCAGGTCCGCCCTCCTGCCTGACATCGCCGTCTCCATGGCAACAGAGGAGCAGGGAGGGGGGGGCAGGGGATCATCATCCTCCTCTTCATCTTCACGCATCATCGTCCCTGAGGATCAGATTTATTGAAACGTTTCAGTTTTACAATCCAGAAAATAAACTTTCATTCAGTCAGAACCAACAAAAATACCAAAATGTTTATGATCCATTTTAAAGGAGCTTCCAGCTGGTTCTGGTTCTGCATCAGAACCAGAACCAGCTGGTTGACCCAGCAGCAGCTGTTTAATCCGCCCAGTGATTTATAAACTAGCAGTAGAACCGGGCCGTGTGGAACCGGGCCGTGTGGAACCGGGCCGTGTGGAACCGGGCCGTGTGGAACCGGGCCGTGTGGAACCGGGCTCTTCTTTTCCTCTGTTACTCTTCTTGGTGTTTTTCTTTGCACCAGGTGACGCTGGTCGTTAAACGTTGTAGGAAGATGTGGAGACGTTTCCGCCTCCTCGGGTCCATCTTCCTGGTTCTAGTCAGGTCTCCAGCTGCAGGGTTCTGGTTGTGATTCTCTCCGACCCAGTGGGATCAGTAACGTGCTCGTCTCCATGGTTACAGCTGGGAGGAAGAGGAGAACGATTACAGGCTCCGCTGCGCTTTGTGACAGTCGCCGTTCGGCTCAGCGAGTTAAAGGGTAAATGATCCTTTACCCTTTAACGAGTTAAAGGGTAAAGGATCAGACGTCAGAGACCCTGGAAACTTTCAGCTCCTCTTCAACATCCTGAACAGCATCTCGGCTTTCTGCCTCTGTCTGGGTTTGTCAACGCGGACGTTAAAATCTTCCACGGATATAAACAGACAGTGAATATGACAGACAGAAGCTCATAAAATGTACATATTTAGGGTTTTGTATGGAATTAGTGTCATTAATGAGCTTTTAGCCGAGAAGAGTCAAGTTTCCCCAGAAAAACCTTTTTACCGTTTAGTGAAACATGAAATGTTGCAGCAATCCCCCCTTATTCTTTCTATTGTCACTAAAAACAAGAGGTTTGATTAAATTATTGGTTTGAACTGTTTTTGTTAGAAACTCAGTGATGAAGTCAGGAAGCTGATCTAATGCTGATCAGTCTGAGTTCATCAATCTGAGTTTAGATTTACATCTCTGCCTTTAGTTTTTCTGTTTTATGTGAATTTTCTGTTTGTGTCATCTGAGACTGCAGAGTGGAGAGGTTCTGGTCCCAGAACGGCCGGTTCTGGTCCCAGAACGGCCGGTTCTGGGACCAGAACAGCCGGTTCTGGGACCAGAACGGCCGGTTCTGGGACCAGAACGGCCGGTTCTGGTCCCAGAACGGCCGGTTCTGGTCCCAGAATGGGCGGTTCTGCTTCACCAGAACGGGCGGTTCTGGTCCCAGAACGACCGGTTCTGGTCCCAGAACCGGCCGGTTCTGACGAGCCGCCTTGGCTTCCAGCGGACATCTTGAATGAGGAACTGGGGGAGCTGGGGAGCAGCAGCTCCGCCTCCAGCTGGCGTGGTCAGATCCGTTTGGTTTGAAACATGGCCGATATCCGGTGGCTCCATCCTGATCCGATTGGTTCTTCTGGAGCGATGACCTCATTGCTCACGCTGTCCTGTGATTGGACGAGGGACTTCTTGTTGCTACGACATGAAATACGTTTGTGGTGAGAAGGTTTTTTTCCAGCTTGATTTAGGGTAACTCCATCTGGTTTGTAGAGACGATAACATCTGTTACTGGATCAGACTGGGAACAAACTGGGATCAGCATGCTGGATATAAAAATGTCTTTTTACCATAATTATAATCGGTTTGGGGTTTTTGTTAACCAAAATAAAAGGGTTTTCTTAATGTTTTCGATTGGATGAAATGATTTTCCTCCCTGTGATCTGATTGGTCAGACAGAAACTCACCTGGGTTTGTTGTATTCCTCCTCTTCTTCCTCAGCCTTCATGGTTCCATGTTCTTCTCTCCGGTTTCTCTTCCAGCCTTTTTTCTTGTTCGTTTATTTCGTCTCCGTCTTTGCGCCTCCTGGTTACTCGTCCTCTGTTGGTTTTGATCGTCTCCCAGAGCGAGAGACTCGCCTCCATCAATAATTCACCAACCAGGTGAAACCTGACCTGAAACAAAATCCTCACGTGAGCAAGATGGACTTCAGCCTGTTTACTTCAATCAATACTCGTCAATAACAACAAATAACCTGAGAGAGGTTCAGATCAATATACAAGCACAGCACTAAAGATCCTGATAATCACCTGCTGATCAATACCGGCTCCTGGAACCGGATCAGCCAATTGAAAGTGAAGCCGGGTCCAGGTTTCTGGTGTCGGCTCCGCCCTCCGCACTGACCACTGTCGTCATGGAGACGATGAGGACCCTACTGGTTACCGGGTCAGGACCTGCTGGGCTCACTGGTCACTTTCCCAGTCAGAGCATTAATGAGTTTGGACCTCTTACTGGTTCCAGTCCAGAACCGTCGCAGCAGACTGACGAGTTTCTTTGTGTTTCAGACATTAAATAAAAAACTAAAGTTAATCAGAGGAAATAAAAAACCAATCAGAAAGTTTGCACACCCCGAACAAAGCCAGCAATGATAATTGTCACTAACCACTGATTTGGTTCAGTTTCTCTTTTCCCATCAAATCTGCGGTCTGAGACAGAACCAGTCTGGCAGCAGGAAGTAGGCTGGAAGCAGAAACGCACCCAGCCCAGTTCAGAACCATCAGAACCTACTGTACTGTATTCTGGTGAGCCGTCTTGTCTTCTTCTCGTCGGCTTGAGTTTTTTTCTGGACTTTTTCTCTCGTGTTTCATTTCTAGTGTATTTAAACCTAATTTCTTGTTTTATTTTGAAAGTACGCTTTCCTGGCGAACTTCCCTTTAGGTCAGATTACTAATCCGGTTCCAGTCCAAACATTGTTTCTGCAGGAATGTAAACCAACCGAACCAAATAACTAATATTTATAACCACATCATACGTCACATTCACCCATTCATACGCAGTTGGAATCGAACCCACAACCTTGTGGTCACAGGACGACCGCTCCACCCACAGAGCCACAGCGGCTGCGGGGCGAACGGCGCCCCCTGCTGGGCAGAAGGACTTTTCTGTGTCTTTGGACAAACGGGACATGAGAAGAAAAGCAAATAACGTTTTTATTTCGTTCTGCATCTACATCTCGTTGCGACTTCATTCTGCTTCCGATGGACGTTGAAAAGTCCTTCATATTGAAAATATGGGTGCAGAAAACAGAAATAGTTTATGGAGAAACATTTTTCCTGAATCCAGAATCCGTTTTCCTGCTGATGGAACAAAAATCTGATCAAAATATTTTTGTTTAAAATAAAATTTAAATGTTTTTCTGAACTTTGATTAAATATAAAACCATTAAACGGGATCTGATTTATATTTTATAGGTGAAAATGATTTAAAGCTTTAAGACAAAGTCTTCTGTCTTCACCTGGAGTTGTCATGGCAACGGCAGAAAGGCAGCCATCTTGTTTTTTTTGAAGGAATTAAAAATCTAAATAAATCTAAAAAAATATCAAAATCAAACATTTAAATCTTGTTTCTCAGAGTTTTAACAATCTTTGATGTCCTGAAGCTGTTCATGGGCGGGTTCTGTCCGGGTTCTGTCCGGGTTCTGTCCGGGTTCTGTCCTCCAGAACCAGGATCGACAGTCCAAAGTCAGTTTGAACCGTTTCCTCTAAAGTCTCTAAGCTTCGGATCTGCGGCCCGGTTCTGGTTCTGGTTCTGGTTTTGCAGACGTATCAGCCCTGAAGTAGAAAATCTGCTAATGAGCCAATCACAGTCCTCCTTCCACGGTGACATCACTTCCTCCTGCGGCAGCGGTAGCAGCACGCTGGGCACCGCCCCGCCTCTTCCTCCTCCTCTACCTCCCTCACCGTGTAGGGGGGCGGGGCCGAGCCCTTCTGGCTGCTCAGAGCCACCGGATTGGCTATCACTGTTGCGTCATCTGAGGGGCGGAGCTTAGCCCGAGGGATGGTCACCTGACCGTACGGGTTCTCCAAAGAAATGTTGATTTTTGATGACATACTGATGATGTCACACGAGGGGTGGGGGGGGAGGGGAGGAGGAACAGCCAATCTAGAGAGAGAGAGAGAGTGACGTGAATAAACAAACATTTATGATGTCACTTCCTCCATATTATAACTTTATGCTTCCAGGAGAAACAACCAATCAGCTCTGCAAGTTAAACCTTAACGAGTTTAATAATGTGAACTGAGCAAATTTAATGTACTTATTTTATATTTTTAATCTGTTTTAAGCTGGTAAAACCGTCTGAGGCAGAAAACAACAACCTGCTTACACAAAACTAAACAGACTAAAACATTTACAACAGTTTAAAACAAATGACAGATAAAATCCAGAGAACTGGAGCCGAATCCTGGCTTCTCTTTCTCTGTCCAACACCAAGAACCTGCAGCAGCATAAAGAGCGAGCAGCAACAGGTCGCTGCAGCGGGGAGTGTAAATCAGCTGCAGCCCAGTTTATAAACCAGGATCATCAAGTGATGGTTTATGATGCGGCCTAGTCCAAACCTGACAGCACATTCATATCCAAAACGTCTCATGATCCATCAGAACGCTGCTGATACCAAGTTTATAATTTCTCCTCGTTTAACGATCTGAGCGACAGTACGAACCATAAGTTTACATACACCAAATAAAAACGTCCTCGTATTTGTCCTGGCCCGGTTCTGTCAGGAGGAACCAGTCAGAACCGCAGCAAACCGCCGTGGAGCTGCAGGAGGAAACCAGAACCGGCCCAAATCCTGAGGGGGTGTATGTAAACTTCTGACCCTCAGATTTATTCTGCTGGTTGACGTTTGATCTATCTATCTATCTATCTATCTATCTATCTATCTATCTATCTATCTATCTATCTATCTATCTATCTATCTATCTA
>CAEGAE010056857.1:0-11420 GCA_903067095.1 Girardinus metallicus
TATATATATGTATGTCAATCAAATAAGCCAACATTTTCAGTCTGGTTGCGTCCACTCCTCTGCTGCTTGGCTTTTTCCTACTCTCCTAAAAATGAATGACAATTTTTTTTGTTCAGCCGTTTTGTTTATGGGTTCTCTCTGTCAGTCTGCAGAGCATTCATTAGGATTAGTGCAAGCATGAAACATTTGATCCACTCAACTGTTGCCATGTCTTTACCAAAAACACCTTATCTGAGTTCAACAGGAATTCTGCTATCTGTCTCGCAACCTTTAACTCAAAGGTACTTGCTGTTTATTTCCTCTGAATTTCTTGTAACCTGACTTTATAGACATGTGGATCCTCTTAAAGGGGAGGGAGGAGTTGAGATGTGTTTTGTCAGCTGCAGGCACATAGGGTCTTTTCATAGCATAGTCAAATAACTATATGTCAGCTTCAGTTGGTATGAAAATGCTGTATATATCAAAAAGAGACTAAGAGAAATCTCAGTTCATGCAGGTTTCGTGACACCTTGATTTTTAGGTCTGCTCAACAAAACAAAATCCTCCAGCTGCAGCTGATCCCGAAAGTTGCTGCTGGCGTTCTGACTAAAACCAGGACGGTAGAGCTCATCACCCAGTCCTACAGTCCTTCCTCTGAGAGAATAGACTTTAAAATACTGTTGATAGTTTTTAAATCACTGAATAGTTTAGCACCACAATACATTAAAGACTTCTGTTGTTGTATCAACCTTCCAAAACCTCTCTGGTCTTCTGGTTCTGGTTCTGCTCTGCATCCCCAGAACCAGAAACAAGCACACAGAAGCAGCATTCAGCTTCTATGCACCACAAATCTGGAACAAACTTCCAGAAAACTGCAAAACAGCTGAAACACTGAGTTCCTTTAAACCTAGACTTAAAAACTCGCCTGCTCTGATTTGCCTTTGATTAGTAGTATGTCAAACATTGATCAACATATTTGATGTGTATTTGTTTGATGATTTTAAGGACGGTATTTAATAAAATTTCATGTTTATTGCTTCTTTCAAAAAAACCTTCGCCTGACTCTCTCTTGGAAAGCTCTGGAAAATTATTTTCCCTTCAAATAGTTTCTTACAACCCTTAAAGCTCTGATATCATTTCAAGCACCTAAATGATAATAACATAACCATCTGCTTTTATGGTACGTTTTATTTTATTCTGAAAACCGTATTTCTTCATAGCAATTTTTTTATTTTTATAATTGGACCATTGTTTAAGCACATGTCATTTTAGATGCAAAGACTTAAATACTGCTGGTTAATGTAAATAATCACTGAAGCAGGACATACAAGAGATTTCCCTGATGTCTTTATTGCTTTTGTATTTATCAGTTCTGATTCAAAGAAGTTTAGTGCTGCTTCACTAACACATAATCTCCTAGTGGTAAAATGTGGCTCTGTTACCATTATTTTTTTATTTGTTTGACCCTCTGAGGCTGCTGAGCCTCTGCCTGGCTGATCTGAGCGCAGCGCTGCAACAGAAGGAGGAGAGGTGGACAGGAGGGGGAGTGCCAGCGACACGTGAGCATCGTCCCGCTGTCTCTGTTCTCCCCTTCCTCCACAAGTCTTGATGCCATTTCAAGATTATGTCTAAACACAGGTGTCTGCCAAACCTGCGTCTGAGGCAAAACCGGACAGACCACTGGAGGCGGAGGACGGGAGGAGCGTGCAGGAGATTCCTTTTTGTTTGTTACTTTTGTATTGCTTCAGTGTATTAATGTGCGTTATACATTTTTATTTTAAATATGTTATTTCACAAGGTTTTCTTGGGGAGGATTTGTCTCCCCTCGGTCACCTGGTACTCTCAGTTTGTTTGGTATCCACCCATGCAAAACAAGCACCACTGATTAAGAATAACGGGCATAAATGCATACATTTAACCTAACTGTGTAATCTATGAGTTCATCATTTTTAAATTGATATACTGAAACTTATGCATTTTTCAAATCCAACTGAATGACATGTATAATAAATGAATTAAATGCAACACTGTCGTAACTCTGAATGATTGCAGGTGCAAATAACTTGTTTGATACTCGTTTTATATTTTAATTTTTTTTATTATTATTATTTAAAAGGTAAGGCCATACTGGAAAATTTCATGTTAAAGATAATGGAGAAGAAAATCATCAGATTTTATTCCTTGCAAAGTTAAAAATAAGTTGGTTAAATTCACATTTCGTCCATTGATTTGGATACCTGCGTTATGAAACACATGCACCTCAATTTGAAGAGTTTTCTAATGGAAAACCCCTGTTGCAAATCCTTAAAATAATTCAAATGCACATATTCTTTGAAGTAGAACAATGTCACTTCCCTCAGGAGGCCTGATTTAGCATGAAAACACTGGAAAAGGAAGAGATTCCCACGCCTCAGCCTCTCACTGCTAATCCTCATCAGATGGCTGGAGGTAGCAGGAGTGGGTTTTTTTTTAGCGGGTATAGGTGAGAATATGTGAACAAGAGGAATTTGGTCCTCAGGAACCCAACTTAGATTCTTATTACTCAACCGAATGAGGAGGAGAGTTTATTGATGTCTCCATTAAATTTAATCTTGATCTTTTACAGAGCTTAAGTGTAAATAAATAAGGCATTTCTTCAAAGGTGCATTGAAGATAAAAATTGCTGCATGCAGTTAGAACTCCATTCTTGCTAAAACAGACTGTTTGAACTGCATCTCCCAGGTTTCATTACTTGACAATTGCTAAAGTTACTGAGGTGATAACAGAATCGGACCTTCCTTGCCCGTCGTCAGGGGATACCGACCCAAATATGAGGCACAGATTCACGAGTAGTTTTATTTTTCTTCTGACCTGCTGGGTGGGAAGGAAGATGTTTAAAACTGCCTATGCACTGATTCACCACTTCACTGCATCTGTAAAACAAATCTTCACAAACGTCTATATCTGAGACACCATAGACCTGTAAGTATATCATTACACTGAGAATAAAACTTGGTAGTCTGCTGTGAGCAGTACTGTACATTCAGGACTTAAAGTTGTCTTGTAACGTCCTAGGCTCAGGGGTTTATAAAGAAAAAAAACAAAAAGAAAATCAAAATCCTCCCTGGTGGAGCATGACTGAGGCACTGAGGACTGTCCCTAAACATGCATGCAGTAGTTTCTCATGTGAAACTTGATTTTCAAGAACACAAAAGAGGTAAAAAGATATAAATCCGGGAAAACTGTTATGGATTTTGTAACTGTGCACCAGTCCATTAGTGTGCTGGGCCACAAGGATTTTTCACAATAAACCCACGAGCCAGCACACCACAACCTGGACCTGTTAATTGGGTGCACACAGATGAAACCGGTATTGATCTTTTTAAAGTCATTTAGGAATTGTTGGGGAAACAAGTGTACTCTCACTGTGTCTCGCCTCTTTACCGACTGAAATATCGCAGTCCAGTGAGGAACATTTCCAAACTGTGGATGTCCTCTTGCCTTTCATGCCAGATTCCTTCTTACTCTGGAGGATTTTAGACTTTTGAACATTCTTTTTTTTCCTCAAACCATATCTGCCTCATCAAAACTGAACATACTGACGGCTAATTCGCCTTAGCCACAGTGAAATAGTTGATGGTACTTTCTCACCTTTCAACACTTTCTGCTCAGTCCCTCAGACAGCTCTTATTTTCAGAGTCCTCTGTTTATCAGTGGGATGTGTCTTCTGATGTGCTTCCACTCTGCTATGCTGAACTTGTATCCCTCTGTGCTTAATTACCCTTAACCCTTTAGCTCCCCTGGGCTGTTTACTGTCCATTTTTACTGTGGGCTGGAGGTACATGGTATTTGTGTAAATTAGTCAAGTCACCGATTTAAGTTAATGTCAGTGTTCTTACTGATGAATGCAGGGTTGAGATTGGCCTGTAACTTTGCAGATCGATCTGCTTTGATAATTGCTGTTTTTAAAGCAAAAAACATCATAAGAGCGATGAGTTTACCTTTTGAATCAGATCAGACATTTTGACAAAGTGTTTTCATAGAAGCTGTGGATAAGAAACTGAGGCAGTGGGAGGAGCTTCACCTTATGTTAGTAATGATCACATTTATTATAACTGCAGTCTCTGTTTGTGCATCCCTGAAGAATCTAGATCATAGGCCGCCAAGACTTTTAAATCCAGGATGTTCAATAACAGTCAGGTTTTGAAAGCATAAAAGAATAAACTGTGATCGTAGTGTTTTCATGTAGGATAAAATGTTATATAACAAGATAGCTTAATAAGGAGATAAATGCAAAACTTACAGGCAGACATGATGGGAAGAATAACCATACAGTAGTGGGATACAATGGGCAGAGAAACAGGAGGGGAGGGAAGAGCTTAAAGTGTGGCTACACCTCAAAGAAGCTGCACCTCAATGCAATCCAGAATACAATTTTTAGTGTCCTTCTAGTTGCCTTTATGTATCAGCAAATAGAAAAATAAAATTAGGAGGAGAGAAAAGAGCAAGACATCCCGAGACTGGGAATCAAACTGAGGACAACCTCAAACTGAGGACAACCTCATTGAGGACTGCAGCCTCTGCTCCACCAACTGAACCTCCCAATCAGTCAACCGAGTTTATTTGTATAGCACATTTCAGCAACAAGGCAGTTCAAAATCTTTCTTTTAGGCAGACCTGTGAAGACGCCGTTACAGTAATCAATGCAACTAAAGATAAACACATAGATGAGTTCCTCTAGATCTTGCTGGAACTTCAGCAAGATCTAGAACCCAATTTTACATGAAAAGGGGTTCTTACAACATGGCTTTTCCTCTGATTTCACTTAAAAATATGTAAAAATATCCACTTAGCTACACTTGCACTGAAACAGTATTTTTAGTATATCTCATAATGCAGCAATAACTGGTGGGCAAAAGGTTGAATTCTAAAGTTCTGATTGGCCGGATTTCCAGATAAGGCTGGAAATCATCTGATTCTTACCAATGGTCATTCCCTCTATCTCCAACTGATGCCAGAGAAGACTCGCCATTTTCAATCACTTTGTTTTATTTATTTTTAGTGGTATTTCTATTTAATCCATCTGAACCATTTTCTTTTCATTCTTTAGTGATTCCTTTAAATGCGCATTTTAGTTTTCATATATGAAATTAAATGGAGCTGCTGTAACGGAAATAATATCCCTTCCAATAAAGCATTCTTCCATCCAACTTAAAGCCACCAACTCGGGTAGCCGCCGTATCAAGATGGTGTGTGTGTGTGTAAGGAAGCTTGCTGCTCTAACTAATGACTGTCGTTCAGCTGCTTCACCAACATAGATCTGTTGTTTGCAAGCATATACAGCTGAGCTGCCTCTATTTAGTCTGTTTGAATTACCAAATATGAACAGCTGCGGTTTAATGAGGACAACCTTTTCTTTGCACAACTTAGACACAATCACTGTGAGAAAAGAAAAAAAAAAAAAAAAACAACTCGTGGTTCTCTCTGTCTGTTTTCTACTTCCTGCCAAAAGCACCAGCTCAATTTGGTGCAAGTGCACCCAGTCAAACAGCTTCCCACTCAAGCCTACTAAGGAGAATTTTAAACAAATTTCTTCACAAAGCTTTGTGAAAACATCACAACTTTCAAAATTCTCAAATATTTCTTAGTTTCAACCAGTTTTGGTAACTTTTTTTTCTGACATGCTTTTCCTCTTTGCTGTGCTTTCATATGAATTTGCTAAAATACATCAGTATAAAAGTTAAGGGAATGTAACAATAGGGTAAAGTAAGGTAAAGTACAGAAGAACTACTTCAGCAAAGTAAAGCTTTCTATCACTGGCTGCCAAGGCAGTTGTTTGATTTAACTCTCAATTTTCTTTGGTTAAACATTGATTTTTTTTTTCTCCAGTGCTGTCATTCAATTACTGCATTGTGGCGGATACAGCGTACATATTTCACACTCAAATGTCTGCTCTTATTGTGAAGGGCAGAAGGTGAGGTGAGAAGACACTGACGGTTGTCCTTCATTCTATTTTTGGTTTTGGTTGGAAGACATTGAGAATAAAACAAGACTCAAGTTACTTTTTCGTCTTTTTCTGCTGACTTCCACAGCATCTTGTTTACCTTTGAAAAGTTATTTCAACAGAAAGCAAAAGCTCAAACAAAGAACAGCTTTAGGATAATGCCCCTAAGCTCCTCGTTCTGCTTTATCACAAGCCGAGAAAGGAAGCGTGAGGAACAGGGTGAAAGTAGAAACTGGGACAGAGACTGAAGAGAAAGAATATCAAGACAGACACGCCGCCATAAAGAAACAAAAATCTTGCCACCAACAGGCTTGTATCTTTTTTTGTTTTTGAGTCAATCTGCCAGTACCGACACGACAGCAGGGAAACAAGGAAAGCCTCTTCCAGATGTGACCTATTGATCGAGCTTTAAGGCACATTGCTGGGCGGAGCTCAGACCACCAGCCTGGACAGAACAGGAGAAGGAGGCGAGGAAGAAGGAGTTCTGCCAGTGACAGGGACTGAGGCACTGGGGACGACACGACAGCAGCTCTGACTCGTGTTTAGGTGGTAACTAGACAGACGAGTCAGAAGCCCTGATGACTGCAGAGGAGGAAAATTAATGCTTTTTTGTTTTTCTTTTACAATCAGGAAACACATCGACATTTACAGGATGCAACAATAGAGACAAACACATGAAACAGAGAGCTCTACTGTATGGAACTACTCAGTTTGCCTCTGTGTAAGTCGAATAGTAAATCTTTGTTCAACTTGTTTCAGTTACAACCAAAGCTTTTTAGTTGTGGCAGAGATTTGCATTTCTAAGTTCATTTGGCCTAAAAGATTACAAAAGACATACTGGAGTTCATATTCTGTTCAACAGTCCCAGACACCTTCAGGGAAATAATCTATGGACAGACGAAACTAAATTGGAACTTTTTGGAACATCTGCATTCAGAGTTAAATTTAATGCAAAAAGGAACAAAACAGGAACAGGGATGGTTGTGTTAGCGTAATGGTGAGGGACCTTTTGGCTGTTTCATGAACTGCAAAACTGGCTGTTATACAAG
This sequence comes from Girardinus metallicus, assembly GCA_903067095.1. Classification (NCBI taxonomy): domain Eukaryota; kingdom Metazoa; phylum Chordata; class Actinopteri; order Cyprinodontiformes; family Poeciliidae; genus Girardinus; species Girardinus metallicus. The sequence continues at coordinate 7,012 of CAEGAE010056857.1, forward strand.
CAACACATTACAAGAATGATCAATTTGTAACTGTTAAACCAAGAACATTTGGGTTATTCAGCAAAACAGATAACCCAAGCACAGCAGCATGTTTATGCCTGAATAGTGAAACAGAAAAACAAAATGAAGCTGCTAGGGTGGCCTAGTCAATGTCCAGAATTAACTTGGACTGAGATCACTTATTCCCAGTTTTAACACTCGATGGCAAGGTTGGCACAACCAGTTGACTTCAGTGTGCTACTACATTTTTCATATTGGAATAAACAAAATCATCACCAAACCCAGTATTTTAACTTCCAAGAAACACAACAACAAAAAATTAAGGTTATTGTTTTACAGACTTTCTTCAGCCACCTACCTAACAGAACACATGAGAGGAATCTCTTTGATGTCATAAAATAATGATAGTTCACATGTTCCTTTCTAATCAAAAAGGCATATGTAGAATTTGTCAAACACTATGTAAATATCAAAGAGCAAGATGGTACTGCGTGAACACACGTCTCTGACCGAGTAGAAAACCATGGCATTGACTTCAAAGTCCCACACAGAAAAGCAAAAAAAACAAAGCCAAGTTTCTATCTGTTCCGCATTTTGCATTGGCCCCTCATTCTTGCCACACACACACCCACACACCCACCCAATCATTAAACAGGGCATCCTGTCAGAAGTAAATCCATACCAAGTCCTCTGCCAGAGCCCTGGCACCATGAGGCATGTTGTATGTTTATTCAAATACATTAGCAATTTCATTGGTAGAACTAAATTTGATGAAGAGAAAATTATTCATCTGTTTGACTATGTTCAGTTAAAATTCAGAGAATAAACAGTAAAAAAAAAGAGAGAGAAAAGATTGCTTTGAGAAAATAGAGATCTGAATGCTTTTGGTCAGTAACTTGGAGAAGTCTTACATTGAACGCCTGCACACTTTGGCACATGAGATGCAGTTAAATATTTTCACTGAAACATAGTGTAAAATATATTAAAAAAAAATCAAAACTGTCACTTGAGGAAACAAGGGGAAAAACACAAACATTAAGAAATTAATGTTAACAAAATTAGTGGTTCCATTTGCTCTGGAGTACCTATAAAAGATGAGCAGGTGAGACATTATTATATTTTATGCTAAGTTTAAGAGCATGTCTAAAAATATTTAATAAGTAATGACTTATGACAAATGGTGGAGCTAATTGGCTTCACTATCCAGGCCTAGGTACCAGCCACACCTATCAGACGTGGTCACCAGGCTCAGGGACTGGGTCCAGCATCCACTGGATGTTTTCAGAAAAGTATTTTTGCTCAGTAGTAGTTTTAGTTCCTTTCCTAGATACATGACCTCTGACCTTAACTTAGAGAAGTGAGGCCTGCAGTTCTTTGGACGCTGCTGCTGGGTCTTCTGTAATTTCTTGGATGAGTTGCTGCTGTGTTCTTGAGGTAATTTTGATCAACCAGCCTCTTCCTTGTCTGACTCGCGCCGTCTGTACCCCGTGTGTCTCTGCCATCGGCTCTGCTCCCTGCCTCTGGGATACACGGCCACCGGATCTCTAAACCACAGCATCCCTGCACATTTTCAAATCTCACCCCAAAACTCACCTGTTCAGATGCCACTTTGCCTTCCCACAGGTCCCAGCACAAGCACTCCTTTTTGTCATGTCGTTGTTCTCCTTGCAGCACTTTTTAACCTCTATTTGTTTTTATGATATTGTTAATGCAAAGTTATCTGGAGAGTCCTGTAAGGCACTCATCAAAAAAATACTAGATTATTATTATTAACGTTTCAGTGAGGCAGGTGTGTGTTGATCTACAAAAGTTAGGAAATTTATAAAAAAAAAATCCAAATAGCCAAAATTTTATTGCGAGCAATTCCAGCTTTATTTAGCTACCAGCAGCTATGCTTATTTTCCATTGAAATATGTTCAGTGAGTACATTTTTCCAAAGTGTCAGACTGATGGTGGTCCCTTTTTTTTTTTTGCCAAAGAGCATTGTCTTTTTGGTAATGATTAAATACATAAGTAATTGTTTAGGATTTGGGACATCATTAATAAATGTTGTGGTGTTTCCTAATAAACAAAGTCGTGGTGATGATGGGATGTGGGGTATTTTCTGAACAATATCTACATGAACATGACCCATTACAGGCATTTTCTGAGTGGTGGAGTGAATTTGGTAGAACATTTTATATTGAATAAGCTGAATATCAGAATTTGTAAATTACACAAAAGCGCAAAAAATTTTCTTCCTAAGTTATTATTACTGCCCAGGTACAGCGTTCCGATGGACCACTGCTTCTCTCCTCTTTCAGCAAGTGGTTAAATTGGCACTGGTAGCAGATTTCAGCCTTCATGATCAAAAACTTCAAAGTTTCAAAAAGCAAGGTCTCTGTCTCTGCCCGCAGGAAAGAGGCAGGCAGAAGACACTGGGCTAGAAAATCATGTTGTTTTCTCTGATGCAGCTTGTCCACAACAGAGACCAAAGGGACATCAATCTCATCTTTATATCAGCTTCCATGACATTGTAGCGCTTCCGTCTGAAACTCCTCCTCTTCCTTCAGGAAGAAGAAGTGGGTTATTGCAGTGCATTGTGGGATTAGTAGTTCTAACATGGTTGGTTGTCCTATAATGCAATTTTTAGTAGTTCTGTTCTTTGTGAAGTAGATTCTATGATAATTTTTTCCATAAACATTGTGAAACTTTAATATTTGATTGGTATTTTGCGATCACAAAAATAATGGATCCATGTACACTTCTCGATGACAGTAGAGGCTGACACTCATGTAAGACTGTTATTGACACACCTACAGGTACAGTTTAATGCCCCAGGTTTATCACCCTGTGTAGGGCTGTCCTGCTTTTGAAAGCAGCTAGCATGCTCTTGTTGTACCTCGTGTCACCTTGATTCTCAGTGGTTTGCTGACTCATAACATCTACGACTTTGGGACGGATAAATGGTCATTATGACTGTCATCGCATGAAGTGCATCATGAACAATGGATTGAGGTGAGGATTCAGGGGCAATAATAAGAATGAATGTCACACACCACTGGCTCGGACAGAAAGGATGAGCTGCTGTCATGTCAGACGCCTCTGAGTCAAGCTGACATAGTACTAAACCTCATGGGCTGAGACTTAAGCTGTGACATTAATTCTACCATATGTTTATATTTTAATAACTTAGTAATTTTATCCACTGTAGCTTAAAAGTGGCAGATAAGACACAGTATAAGCAAAGCGTGGCTTAGTACCTGGGCCAAGGACACTGAGGATTGTCTACAGGCATCTGAAATGTGGGGCAAAAATTATGTCTCATCATCATTTTGTAACAAAAACACACACAAACAGGTCAGTCCCTAAATTATAATGCTGTGATAGTTAAAACTTTTGGAATCTCAATTCCCTTGTTCAGATAAAACTACAGATGGGACAATCTAGGTTTCTTAGGTATCAATCAGATCCCAATTTCTGAATTTAAATATCTGAGATATCTAATAGTAATAGTTTCTAATGCTTTTACTGCACCAACCCAGGTATTGACATTAATTGGATTACATTTTTTAACAAGTTTCAACAAATTAATTGCATTTTTTTGTATTTCAGGCTTAAATAGCTTCACTGATAGGTTAACTCCTTCTAGCTCAACTTGAACACAACAGCAGTCTTTTCCCATTCTATGTTATAATGTTCCTCATCAAAATCATATCTGGAGAGTTGTCTTGATTCTTTCATGCGTGTTTGAGAAACTCTTGTATCTCCCGTGGCAACCATTCAGCGAGAATGGGAATGACTGATTTCATGTAAAGCATCTTTGAATGTGCTATACAAGTCTTATTTCATTTCATTACCAAAATAAAACTGTAGGGATTTGGGTTTTTGTGTGTTTATTTAGGTTTCTGTGTTCTGTAGAGTCTCTGTGTTGTCCCGTCTATTCCTTGATTAGTTACACCTGTTCGTTGTTTCCCGATTGTCTCCCTGTGTATTTAAACCCACTTGTGATTCTTGTTCTTTGTCGGGTCCTCGTCTAGTCCTTTCTGCCATCAGTTATTGTTTATACCAGTTGCTACCAGTTTTGAGCCTTAGCCTACCACTCATTCTGTACTGTCTGGATTTTGGACTTTGTATCTCTCACATCTTCATTAAATTCCTCATTCATTCTCAACAACCTGGGTCTGCTGCGTCTGCCTCACCTTCGCCACCCGCAAATCATGACAAAAACATTGTAAATGTGAAGTAGTTACACAATATCAATTTTGGAATATGGCAACTTAGGAGGGCTGCACAGTGGCGCAGTTGGTAGAGCTGTTGCCTTGCAGCAAGAAGGTTCTGGGTTCGATTCCAGGCCCGGGGTCTTTCTGCACGGAGTTTGCATGTTCTCCCTGTGCATGCGTGGGTTCTCTCCGGGTTCTCCGGCTTCC
>CAEGAE010056859.1:0-37455 GCA_903067095.1 Girardinus metallicus
GCTGGGCCGTGGGGGGCTGGGCGTGGCAGGGGTGGTGTCTTGTGTGGTTGGTGGTGGGGGGGGGGGGGGGGGGGGGGGGGGGGGGGTTTTGGGGGGGGGCTGTTTTGTTTTTACTAATAATATTACGGTACCGTAATATAATACTACAGTAAAACGCGAATTTTACCGTATTTATACGATAAATTTATAGCAACCACGGCTGCCGATATTCTACCGTAAATTAGAGACGGTTTTTTTTTACAGTGTAGATTTTGTTTAAGTTCTACTTTAAAATAAGAGATAGCTCAGAAATACACCTGTCTCGTTGAAAAACACACACGTCCTGTCATGGGAACAACTACAAAATAAGTGGTGTCACTGTTCCCACTCAGGAAGTGGCAAACTTAGACGTAAACATTATGAGGTCAGAGCTGTTTGTCTTGTTCCTTTTTCAGCTTTTGGTGAAAACACCAAAGACTGAGTAAGATTTCCGACAATAAGTTGCAGATTACTGGTCATAAGTATAAAGCAACACTATCCCTACCATGTAACCTCTAATTACGTCACATTAAAACCGCAAACTAGAATGAGTTTTACTTGGATGTTTTAGTGACAGCACTAAGTAGCACAGGCATTGTTAAGTCAACAGAAAAAGACACATAGTCATAAGAGGGAGTTTAAAAGATCTGAAAAGTGTGATGTGCTCCTGCATTGTTCAACTATAGTGTAGACACACCACATATCGAGAAGGTAATCTCTACCCAGCTTTCTCCTGGTTGATTCCAAACCCTCAGCCAGTGCATGTCTTAATGACACTAGCACCAAATCGTCTTCCATTCTTCCCTACAAAATAGGTTAAGCTCAGTAATATTGGAAGCATTAAATACTCAGTCAGACTCAATCGGGATTTTTTCCAGTTTGGCCAAGATTTAGCTCCATCTATCAATTTTAAAATTTTTTTCCTGGTGACAAAATCCATCCTCACAGCATCAGCATGATGCTGCCATCACCTTCTGTCCCTGTAATGTACTCAAATGGGACAGTGTGCATTGATGTACGTTTGACTAACATCCATGTAAATGTACCCAATTGCAGCTGAAGGAGAATTGGCCACATCTTACAGGCTGAACAGCCAAAAATAATAATAACTTAGTAAAATACTTTTTAAAAACTTAACAATATAAAGAAAATAATACAAAAATGGGGATGGATAATACCAGAGTTACCATGAGCCTCTGGATTGGTTCTCTGATTATTTTCCCCTTCTTAATTAACTCTATGAGATGTCTTAATATAACACTGCTTTGGTCTTCATGGTGCTGATCACGTATAGGTGTATCTACTTACTAATTAGGTAACTTCTCAATTGTTCTGGATTTCATTTTAGGGTATCAGACTAAAGTGGGCCGAATCCAAAAGCACAACTGATGTTTCTAATTTTTCTTGTTGAAAAACCTGCAAGCCACGAGTCTTTTCCCACTTCACAATTATGCACAACTCTGTTCTTGGTCTCGTTTCTACAATTGCAGTCATGTAAAGTAAAACTTGCCACTGTAATGTGAAAAAGTTCAAAGGTTATAAATACTTTTTGAAAGCACTGCTTCTGAACCACAGCTTTAAGTGAGAAACTCCGAGGCCGACTTTTCACAGTGGTGCGGCGACCTTCGATAGCTTATCGGGTAAAGCACCAACTTTAACATTTATACAACCCCATACACACACTCCCCTGCTTGGTTTGCCACTTCACAATCTAAAAACAGGGATTACTCAGATGCTACGCCTCTGCACCAACTTTATTTTTAATAAAATTCAGCTCGACAAATTAAAAAAAAAAAAAGAAGCTGGGACAGACAAACAAACTGCACTTATAGAATACCTCATTAGCTCTTTTCAAAATAGACGAAACTCCAGGAGACAACATCCAGGAGACGTTTGTGCTCTGTTTCTTGATCGTGAATATCTCATTACTCCATATTAAGCCCATTGCTATTTATAGTTTGCATCTTCTTGATGCCCAAATAGCCAGAAATGTTACTTTTAACAGTTAATAATCTCCTTGAATGCTTCTTGTGGGCCCTGATCATCCAAAAAACATCACTTAACCTCTTTTGAATCCTCTGTTTGTTATTAAACCCTGTAAGCATGTTAAAACCGAGCTGTAATTTTGGATTGTCTTCATCTTCTGAAACACATCCGTAATATATCACAATCTGAATTTTATTGATTATTTTTAAAGCTTTAAACGACCTGGCCCCTTCGTGTGTTGCTGAGAAGTTTCTAGAATATCTCCCTGACAGACCTTTAAACATTTTCTCGTTATATCAGCTCTTTGTTCTTTGAGCTCATATCAGTTTCTACACTGTCTAGCTTTAAAAGTAGACTCAAAACATGCTTATTCTCTCAAGCTTTTACTTCGATTTATGTATTAGGCTTCATAGAATGTTATCCTTCCAGTCATTAGCCTATTTTTACATCTTTCATTTCCTGATTTAATGGGATCTTCTTTCTCAGTGCTGCTTTAAATCTCTATGTTCTTGCTTGTAATTTGGTTGAATTGGTGTTTTTAGCGTTTCATTGGTTGTTTTTATTTCTATTCTTACATGTCCTTCCAAGCACATTGAGTCTACGACCGTTGTATGAAATGTGCTCTGTAAATAAATTTGATTTGGCTGTCGTCTTTTTAAGTTTAATCAACTCTGCTTAGTTTTTTTTTTTTTCATAATTTTTTCCTTTTAAATAGAAAAAAAGTCTCTTTTTCACTCTCCATCTTACCTGGGTCTATCTATCTTAAATTTCCCATTAAGAATAACAGCATCCTTTAATAAAAGCTATCTTACAAAGATTAACGTTTCAAAACAAAACATATTTATTGACATAATTTAACCTTTCTTACTGTGCCACGACATTTTGAGGTCACAAAACCATTTTCCTGCCTAGGGCACCAAACATTTAGACACTGATGATACATTTAAAGGCACTACATAGAGGAAATGATGTGAAGCATCAAATTGGTTGCATTCCAGAATGTTTTCACACTTCAAGCTCGCACCAACAGATCACGCCTTTTCTGGTCTGCAAAACCAGCTGATTAACTTATCTGTGTCTAAGCTCTCAAACATGCTCCACAATCACACTTTTCTCAAGCCATGGTTACCACCACCAGAGGCATCTCATGCCTCCCCACAGCAGCAAAAAAAAAAACCTGGACGAGTAAACTTTGCTCTATTTAATGTTTTACATCGATATGTAAAACATTTCCAGACAATTCTGACCGTGACCCAAAATATATGCACGGTTTACTTGCTTGGCGACAGATTGCGTCTTAACATTCAGCAACCCGACTCATGTGCATGTAAGGATGTTTCCAGCAGTTAAAAACGTTTTGACATGCTGCTTGTGGTGCAGCATGGTGTCTCTGCTTTATCAGAGGAGATAACAGCAGAACCACTGGGGGGGCCATTACAAGCTAATCAACCGTTTTTTTTTGAGTCATTTCCAGGCAGCTAAGTTCAACTGCATTTCTTTTCCATCAGTATCTGCAAAAACTCTTTGAAGAAACCCGTATAACATGAGTTACAACAGTTAATCTCTCTGCAGGGATATTAAAGTATTTTGAATTGAATTAAAAGAATCTTCAACCTATCTACACCTTGACAAACTATAGTGCATTTGATTTAGGGCTGAACGATACGGCTCACAAATGTATCACGATGTAGGTGGTTCATATCGGTCCATACTGATAATTATTAGCTTCTGTTTTAAATATCTGAGATACTGCTGAAATGTTGGCATGACCTTGCCTGCTTTATCCACAGTTTTCATTCCACAGCGTTATTTTTTTTTATTTTAAGCAGCTACAAGACACGGTGGCAAAATGTGAAACTGTTGCTGCGCAAATCCCTCAACAAGTTGTTGCTAGGTAACAACTTGTTGTCGTTAGTGAGTGATGCCACTCACCTTTCTTAGCTGGACATGAGCAGTTGAGCATCTAGAGCCTTTTCCTCTGCCTACATCTCCCAGAATGCTGTGCGGTTCTGGATCGGAGTTCAGTGAAATTATTGAATATTCCATCTGACATATTGTCTATTGATACGTCCATCGTGATATAAATTATTAATTTGTTGTCCAGTCCTAATTTGATTGGAATTTAATGTGATGGTAATAGTAATGGTAGTAATAACAGAGACAACAGATGAAAATTCCAAACCATTTTCCTTTTAACTGAAGCCAGTTGTCCTATCTCTGCTAAAGAAAGCCTCCCTACTTCATTATGCTGCCACCACTGTTTCATTGAGGAATGTTGAGATTTTCCCAGATGAGCTGTGGATCTTGCTAATGCTCACCTTCCCCTGCCCTGTCAGTTCATGTGGATGACTTGCTAGGTTTTCAGTTGTGCTGTACTCTTTCCAGTTTCTGTTGGTGGGGCAAAGAGTGATCTGTGGGATGCTCAATTGATAAAACAACATTCCAACGTTTCAAGCTTGGAATGTTGTTTTCTCAACTGATTCTACTTTAAACATTTAGACCATCAGAGAAGTATTTACACCAAGATAAAATCATCTATCAATCAAATTAAATGAATATTAGCTATCTGGTCGTACTGTATTTAATTTAAATGCCTCAGATTAACTGGTGCTGAGTCTTCTGCTGTATGCTACTTTTTTCCTGATAAAAGATTTCACAAGGCACTGTATGTCAAAAATGATGTCACGAATTCACTAAACAATAAAATAAGCTGTTCAGATACAGCTTAGCTGTTTCATCAAAAAAAGAAAAAGCTCAGCGAAGATGTTCTGAAAAACCTCAGGACGTCTGTTGGAACGTTGACATCTGCTTGGACGAGATAGAGCGAGCTCACGGAGTTGTTGCAACTACTAAAAAGAAAATCTCCTTTTGCAATCTTTTCTAAGGAATTGAAATGTTTTTCTTTTTTTTTCTTTTCTTATTTAACATGACCACAAGACAACATAAACCTCTGAGAGTAGCAAGTAGTTTCCTGAGAACAAACCTTTTGTGGTTTTTTTTTTTCTTCTTCTTGTTGTTGTCGTAACACGGTTCTGCAGGGACGGCCTTGACTCGAAGGCCTCGAGTCAAATGGAATGAAAGAAATTTCTGAACGAGAGCCAAACTAGAGACAGAATATCCAAATAAAAAGAGAGGGAAGAGAGATGTGCGTCGCACCTTCGCCGTTCCCCTATCTCTCCTTTAAATTTACCTGCTTCATTAGGGGGGAGTACAAGCTGAAGCAGTTAGCACATGTTTTTCTGTGACTTCCATTTCTAGTTGCATGTAAACTCAGTTCTTTGTGTTTGTTTCTCCTTTGGTTTGATTCAGAGAGCACAGATGATGGATCTTCTCTTACCCCCACCTCCATTCAGCCATCAGTGGACAGCGATCGAGTGTCTCTAGCGAGCCAACCAGACACCAGCTATCCACGAGATTATCTCCTCCTCTCGCAGTGTGAAACAAGGAGTGTAGCCACTAGGTATGTGAAATCAGGAGAAATTTTTACACCAGTGGTTGACGTGTAACACGTGTTTATGTCTCTCTTATTTTTGTTTTACGTCTGTAGACAAGACAGCTTCACGAACTCTGACATCTCTCTGGAGCTGAGGTTGTCAGACGATGCAGCCAAGGACGTGCACGCCGAGTCTTCCTTGCCCTCCATTTCTCACATGAGCCGCAGTCCGTCTCTGTACTCCAACGGGAGGATGTCCAGTGCTCCCTTCAGCGCTCCGTGCAGCTTCCCTGTGTTGCCGTCCGCCTCCTCTTCGCCGCTCCATCACTGTTCCCCAAACGTCTTTCAGTTTGACAAACCTTTCTCTCCCACCGTGTTCGAGGCAGCCGGCGACACTCAAACGCCACCCCCGCTACCGCCCAAGCCGACTCACCTGTCAGAGCTGCTGAGTAACGGAGGAGCTCACAGGCCAAAGACGTTCAGTCAGCAGCAGTTCCCCGCCAGCGTGCCGGTATTTTCCAGAAGAACCTCGTTGTCCGGATTGGATAATTTCACGATGGGTACGGATTTTATTTCACTGTATGTGTGCAGCCTGAAATAAAAATATAGCTGCAGCTAGTGGCGGTTTTTGAATGAAGAGTCCCGTTGGCAGAGTCCATTCTTCTGCCACATTTGTTCCCTAATGAAGCACATTTGTGCACATTTTATTAGGTAACTTACCCCAAAATGTACATGAAATAATATCAATCTGATGTAAAATGATACAGAAAATCAGTATAAGGTGGTCCTAGTGCCAAGATAGCACTGCATGCTTTTGCACCAAACCTTAAGCTTTTAATCAGATTCCAAATTTGACACCACTAACCATATTTTTTTTACACAGAAGCACACATTGTAGCAGAGTGCTATATCTATCTATATATATATATATATATATATATATATATATATCCTTGAGGTCTGACTCTAAGGTGAAAAACATTGCAGAACAAAAAGAACATAAAAGCTGGACTTAAAGTTTCCTAAAAAAAAACATCACGATGATTCTCAAGACTTTTGATGAAACGTTTTGTGGACTGATGAGACAAAATGCTTTGGAAGGTGAGCTTCTTGTTGCATCTGGCATAAGCAGGTGGTGATAAGACGGTCTAGGACTGTTTTGCTTCTTCAGGGTGAATTGTAATAATTGAACTTACAATGAAGCCTGTTGAAGAAAGTCCAGGTATCAGTTTGTGAAGTAAAACTCAAGTGTACCTGTGTTATATAACACTGGACTCAACGAAAATCCAAAACCAAAATTAAGGCTTTGGAGTGGCCTAGTCAAAGTCCAGAATTGAATGAAATGAAAATGCCACAGTTAAAAAGCTGTTAACGCTTAAAAGTCAGTAATAACAAAGACTTGATGGTAGTTATTTATAAGTTCGGAGAGAAATAACATTTTCATTAGATCCAAATTGGTTTGAAAAGCTTTTATGTCTTAAGTAACGTAGTTCTAAATTTATGATTTCATTTATCATTCACTCTCTTATCTACATTAATACTGGCAATACCAAATTCAAAGTGAAAATAAAACAAAACTATTTATGAGAAATTTTAACTGAAGTCATGTGTCGTCTCATTAGGAATTTCGGTGTCGAAGGTAAATACAAAATAAAAGACCAGTCTGTCTGAAAATATAATAGACCTTTATTTTAACTCAAGCCATTTATTCACCTTATAAATTATGTTTTTACTTGAACTTTTTCATCACATCAAGGGTTGTTCTGTGAGCTGTTGGAGTTGTTTTGCTCTTAAATGATGTAGATTTATAACACAATGCTTTAGGGCCCTGGGGAGAGGATGAGGAATGGACCGACAAGGCTCGTCGTGTTATTATGGAGAGGATCGGCCTGGCCACTGCCGGGTGAGTCATGCACCATTTAGCAAAAGCAGGAGTGCTTTACCTTCTATGCCAGCCCTTCGGGCTTAATTCTCATACTCCTGCTCCTCTTCGTCTTTCCAGTGAGCCGTACCATGATATCCGCTTCAACCTGATGGCAGTAGTGCCTGACCGCAGAATGAAGTATGAGTCCAAGCTGGAAATTCTAAAGAGGAACCGACAGACCATTCTGGAGGGTCTGCAGAAGGTCAGGAACTGGGCCAAACTAAGTTTCAATACTAAATCGCTTCTTGACTCAGTGGAAATGCATTTGTCACGTTCAGCGGCTTCAAACTTTACCCAAGCAAAATCTTTTTTAGCATTCCTGCAGACTGAGGTCTGTGTCTTAATGAAAACCTAATAATAATTTAATAAAATATGATGTCCCGTCTTCAGATGATCCGGCTCACTCAGCCTGAGGTTGTCCATGACAAGAAGCAGCAGAACTCTTCGTCTCCAGATGAAAACACCATCAAGAAAGAAGCAGATGCAGGTACTGGCCCAAGAAGGACTATAGCTAACTTTGTCGACTCCGTTCTTTCAATTCACCAGTCTTGTCTTTATGGAACAGTGACAAGAAGAAAGCCAATGTTCAAAGAAAGTCATAAGACATATTGTTTGAAGTGTTCAACAAGCTAAACAGGAAGATGTGCTCTAATCAGATGAGACTATAACTTTTTGGTCTTGATCCAACACTCTTTGTAGTGGAAAGCTACAACTTTACAGTGAAACCTGGTGGTGGCAGCATCATGCTGTGAGGAGGCCTGTCTGTAGAAGGGGAAATAGAAGCTGGTCAGAGTTGTTGGTTGGAGCTAAACACAGGCCAGTCTTCGTAGAAAACCTGGAAAGTCTGCATAGGACAGAAGACTGGTGGATGTTCCTCTTCCAGCAGGATGATGACCTTAAACATGCGGCCTGACCTACAAGGAACGAGATTAGATCAAAGCATAATCTTTCATCAGAGTGAGCCAAATACATACCAGACTTAAATTTAATTGAGAATCTTTGCCAAGACTTTGCTGTTCATAAACCCTCCCCATCTTCCGTGCTATCTGTCTTCGTCTCACATCCTATAATCCATGTCTGGGTTTTTCAGAAACGTGAAACTCAATCAGTTCTAATTCTAGATTCAGTGGAGGAGTCGGGGGCTCAGTCCAAGGACAGAGCTGGCCCCTCTGGAAGCTCAAAGGTCATGGGCAAACCCGCTGCCCCCACAGGAGGAGGAGCCCAGCAAGTCAACCCCATTGTTCAGCGCCTGCCTGCCTTCCTCGACAACCACAACTACGCCAAGTCCCCGATGCAGGTGAGAACGAGCGTGAAGATATTCCAGGCACTTCAATTGTAATAAAATTGCAGTTTTGTGTCACCAAATGTGGATTAATCAGGGAGTTGCTGGGTTTGGGGTTTTGTGAGGAAAATTCTGTCAAATGTTGAGCTGTCTTGAAAAAATATACCAAAATATATCACAATATTGCTTATGTAACATTGTATTGCTTTTTTTAAAACCCCGCAAACCTCTTATCTTAAACTGAAAACACAATAACTTTTAAACTCAAGGCCTTCAGTGAAAATTCCCTGAAAGTCCTTCCCTTTGTTTTTTTTTAGTATTTATTGTTTTGGTGTGATGCAGAAATTAAACTTCTCTGACTGTAAACGTTTTTTCTCTGATTCATAGGAGGAGGAAGACCTAGCAGCTGGTGTCGGACGCTCTCGGACAGCAGGCCCTCCTCAGCCTCCGTTCTCAGATGATGAAGACGAATTTGATGAAGACGAGGAAGAAGCAGCAGGTTCTGCCAGTGCTTCCAGCAGGCAAGAGTTTTAGTTTCTACGTAGCGTCTTACAAGGGGTTTTTAAAACCACAAGCTTTGATTTGTTCTCAGTATAAATCCAGCTGTTCAGTGAAGGCCTCAGAGGTCGAGGTTGGTCAAAGAACATAACTGAACAATCGGTTCCGTGAAGTTGAAGGACGACAGCAGACAGGCCAGAGAAAAAGTTGGTAATTAGCGGCAAAGATCCACAGTTGGGCGGAGAATCTGTCTGTGAAGCAACCGTTAGTCATGCACTTCACAAAAATTGTCTTCATAGAAGAGCGGCAGGAAGAAAGTCAAAGACAACCTTGGGAAATCTTCGTGGCACTTTGCCACATGTCATGTTGGGGAAACGACAATCATGTCAAACAAGATTCTGTGGTTAGAGGAGACAAAAATGTAATAGATGCAATTCTGAACAAACTACTCCCACTGTGAAACATTCATCAGGGTGTCTGAATGAGAAAGTGAAGCATTCAAAATCAGAGTTAACCAGAGTTTTTAATTTAACTTTGTTATATATATTTTTTTTCCTTTAAATGAGACAAATCCATCCAAAAATCACAGAGGTTTATGATTGCAATGTGGGGGAAAAAAAAGTGTTAAAGTTAAAAGAGAATTCTAAATATTTGAATAATGAATACGTTTGTTTTGATAAGATCTTTAAAATATGTTTTTCTTTTCTTTTTCTTTTTTAGATTCAGACGAAAGGCGAGCCTGCGGTCCAGAACGGGACGGGTTGGAACCGGGTTGGAGAGCCAGATTGCCCTCAACGTTTTGGCAGAGAAACTGAAGAAGGAAGCTCAAAGAAAAGAGGGTGTAAACACCCCTCTGTCTGTGCGCACTGAAGGTCGCACCGGGGGTATCTGCATCACGTCCGCCTCGCAGCCTTCCCCCACACCCAGTAACGAAAGCACCGACACGGCCTCTGAAATTGGCAGCGCCTTCAACTCCCCGCTGCGCTCGCCGGCCCGCTCTCAGGCGGCCACGCGTCCCTCGAGCCCAGTCGCGTCCCATCTGTCCCGTGTGCTGTTCGGAGAGGATGAAATGTTGAGGCTGGACTCCAGACATAACCGCGCCGTAAGAGAACTGGGACCTTCAGTCAGTGCATCGCTGTTACACCTACAAGACGACGGAGTCATTTATGCTCTCCCTCCATCTGGTGAGCGAACAGGAAGTGAACGCTGCAGTCTAGTTTTCTCAAGTAAAACTTGAGTTCCTAATTTGTAAACCACATGCTGCATCTGTCTTCATTACCTGTACAGGAGATTCTGCTGAAGGCACGAAGCTCTGCACCCCTGAGAAGGTAAAACTCAAAGTGAAGGAAGATGAAAAAGATGCCATAAAAGAAGGAGATGAGGGACCATCTGTAGCGGTGAAGAAAGAAGACGAGAACGAAGATGGTGCGGAGTTGAAACCTGGCAAGGAAAAGCTCAATGTTACAGAGTCTGGAGCAGACAGCAAGCCACCAGGGGATAAGTACTCTCCAAAAGTAAGTCCTTTGTTGTAAAGCGCTGCACTACATATCCTTACAGGGCATATTTGGACTTTATAGCACCTTTAGATCTTTTTTTGCTTGTGCTGTTGGTAAGAAAGCTGATGCCTGCGATGGGTAGAAACACGTAAACACAAGCAGGGAGTCACCTCATTGCCTTTTGCAGGAGCTGCTTGCACTACTCAAGTGTGTAGAAGCTGACATTGCCAATTATGAGGTGTTTCTAAAGGAGGAAGTAGAAAAGAGAAAGAAATTCAAAGTAAGTGCATTTGTTAATTCACCTTGAATTCATTTGTTTTTATTGACTTTGAATCTAAATGTTTATTTTACTTGTGCAGATAGATGATCAGAGGAGGACTCACAATTACGACGAGTTTATCTGCACATTTATATCAATGTTGGCCCAAGAAGGTAAAAAACTAGTTGTTTTTGATACTTTTTGCTGTTTTTTAATCTTTCTTCCACCTCTTATTAAAATCTGTCATTTAAAACTCTTGTGGTCTAATTAACGAAAGTTAGTAAAGATTTTGCACAGCTTCTTGCTTCAAGGTTAAAAACAAAACATTTTCAATATTTAAACAAGATCGGGTGGTTATTTTTATTCTGTGAGATTTGGTGTATTAAAAAAGATTATCTTCTTCACTATCTTCAAAATATTTAATGTTAAATTGTAATAATGTGTTATTCTTGGGCTTAACTTGCTTGTAAGGACCTTCACTCTTATAAAAATCCTTAAAACTGGAAACAGGCTCATTTAATCTACCATATGAAAATGGTAGATCATGCCCCCAGAAAGACTTCACAGGACATGTATTGTTTTCTTTACAATGTTTTACAAACAGTTCTATTTGACCTTTTAGGTCAGGATATCTATATTTATTTCCATGTCAGAAATAATAAACATATATACAAAAAAGCGATAAAGATGGAATTGGATGGGTGGATGATTAATATATTTTACAAGTGTTGATCTTTAACTTTGTGCTTCTTAGACAGTTAATGTTTTTCTTGCTTAGCTATGCAGATTGACCACAAGCCCAGGACCAAGTGTATTTTCTGTAGGTCTGTGTTAAACCATTAGTGTCAAACTCTTGGACTTTTCCACACTGAAACTTGTTAGTTCATGATGTGTGCCCTAAGCTTTTGAGCTGTGAAGAATCTCTCTAATTAGACAAAAAAAAATTCTGTCTTATGCAAGATGAACCTTTGTCCCTCAACATCTGTTTGACCTAAGATTAACAAAAAAAAACTACCTTCCACTTATGCTAATATTGTCCTCATGCCTTCCCTGATATTTCTGTGCATGTACTACAGGCATGCTGGCCAGCCTCGTGGAGCAAAACATCTCTGTGCGCCGTCGGCAGGGAGTGAGCATCGGCCGGCTGCACAAGCAGAGGAAGCCTGATCGAAGGAAACGCTCCCGACCTTACAAAGCCAAACGCCAGTAATCACAGTCAAAGTCAAATGAACACCAAGCAATCACTGCAAGGAATAAAATGATGTTGCTTCACTTCTGAAAATCATTCCTTTCGACAGTATTGTGTTGTATTTTTTTTGTGCTTCATGAAATCTGTTTTTGGTCGCGCTCTCGCAAATGTTTGTTCGTGTGATGCTTGCGTTGTTTTTGTCGTCAGTGCTTTGAAGCAGCTTGAGCTTATGTAAAACCTCTGCAGCTGAACTGTTAACTAAAAGTCAACATTTTCTCAGTGCCAATGAAGTATTGAATGTTTTTTTTTTTTTTTTTTGTCAAATACAGTTTTTGCTTTTTTACTCTTTCAGTAAATTTCAGCGTCAACACATTCAGTGGAGGAATTTACCCTGTAATGTGCTGTTGTCTTTTTATCATGTTATTTAAAACTGACAAAATGACTCTGTACGGGTTCGAAATGCCTTTTTTATTTTAAAAGTCTTTACTTGTTTTTGTGTCTGTAGGGGATTCTGCAGATATACATACAGGTTTTGTGTTTGTACCTGTTTTGGATCACAGAGTGAGTTAAGTTGAATTTGTGCTGCTTTATATTTTTGTATATATTTACATGTTATTTGGCCCGTAGACTAAATTCGGTAATTCTCTGTGCTTGCCAGTTTATTCTGAAATAAAGTTAGTTATTAAAGCACGTTAATCTAAGCCAAATTCCTTTGACTTTTGGAGTTTTAAATGTGGCATCCCAGCAGTGGCTGATTTGGAGTCACTAAATGAATTGCTTTAGATTTATTTATAAAAAAAGAAAATGAATCAGAAGAGTTTTTATAGGTTTGTACACTGGTTGATTTGTGAATCGGTTGTAGTGACAGTAGCCGTACACTAGGGAGAGCAATCATTCAGACTAGTGGGACAATTTCAGATCTATTTGCTGTAACTAAAGCTATAAACGTTTAAAAAATATATATATTGATCACTTGGGCAGATTTTTAAAACTTCCAATTTAGTTTTTGTTCTGATTACATGTAAATAGCAATCGGCTCCCTTTGTCATTAATTTTCCTCTATTTTTAATTTTCTGAATGATTTTTAGTTTGTCAGTTTATGCAACACAGCGGTGTTTTTTTCAACTACGCTATTTAAATTAGTATCAAAATAATAAGCAGTATATTTTTTTTGCGTTGATATCAATTTACAATTATTAATGGCAGAAAGCTTTAGTTTTGTGTAAATACAAAGTAGTTTTTTTTTTTTAGAAATAATACAGACTGTGATAGACCACATGAAGATCATAATGAAGTTTGTGTAAATTATGATTATTACTTATGGTGGTGCAGATTTTTGTACAGCTCTGCTTGAGGTTGCTAAATATTATCCATCCCTCCATGTTCTGAAATTAAAACAATTTCAGGAAACAGTATTTTAATTCATTTTAATAGGTCTTAAAGTTTAAATCAAACATATTGGGCATTTCAATCTAGAATAGTGTTAGTTTATAGACAGAATGATTAGTAAGCCAAAAGAAACCCCATCACTGACACAAGAAATTTGTAGCGTAGTGTAGCCCCATGTTCCAAACTTTAACACATAAGAGAGGAAGTGTTTGCATTCTTGCTGTGCTGTCAGATCTGGCCTGGGATGCTGCCTAGGTCCTCCAGGCTAGCTCTCATGAATTACAGATGTCAAAACTTCAAATCTGGAGCTACGTGTATGCAGACAGAACCTGAATTTCTTTACTTTAAAGATATGTGAACAGCACATGTAAAAGAGTCATAAACTATTTAAAATATGTTACAATTGAACAATGTCCTTGTAATCATACAGAGGACAATATTTGTAGTTTGATATTTACTTTCCATTTAGTACTGGTAATTCATCATTAGTCATTTATTTCTAATGATGAATTAGAAATAAATGCACTTGTGTTTGTGCTGGAGTCAGATTTATGCATGCCATAACTGTAAATCTGCTAATCAATGAATGGCAATTTTCCATGTGTGCTTGTAAGCACAACCAATTATATCTGTCCCTCCTTCCAGACGCTCCTGAGTCTAATTTATTAACACTGTAGTCAAGACACAACTGCCAGTCTTAGTGGTAGTCTTTGACTTGGCCAGCATGCGATGCCATAAGACAGGGGTGGCCAAATCCAGTCCTTGACAGTGTTAATCTCCAACTTACAGCTCTGCAGAGCTTGACTAAATATTAATGACGCAGCTTGGCCATTTGATTCAAGCTTAGTGAACAAGGGACATAACTAAAAGCTGCAGGATTCTGGCCCCCGAAGAAAGCAGTTTGAGACCACTGATCTAAAGGTTGCATTGTTGCAAGATGCTAACTCTTGAGGACTGAACTTACCTACCTCCATGATGGGACCAAAAAAAGTAAATACAATTATCATTACTCTGTTGCTCCCAGAACATGATTTCTACTGCTTATTAATAGGAATGCCTTAACACCTCTTATGATTGTTAAGGGGCGTTAAAAGCACAATACGCAAAGAATCAAGCTTGGACTATTTCAAAGAGATAATGGTGCTGTGATTGGTGGTGATTTACTGATAATGGTACAATAAATTAAATTCTGCTTATTGACAGACTTTGTAAGTTCTTTTATTATTGTATAAACTTAGTACAGCATTCATAATTATAATATTTACAAAATTTTAATAATAAAATGGCACTCAATGAGGGGTTGAGAAGGGTGGTTGCGTGCTGTTTAAGATAACTGATCACTGTGAACGCGCACGTACGAGCCTTACAAGTCACCACCCATTGCGTCAGCGCGCTCCTTCGGCCTCGCCGTCAGCGCGCGTGCTCCGTGCGGGATGCTGGATTGTAGGTGATGATGGCGGAAGGGGAGCGACGCTGAGTTCCATCCGAGTTTTTACCCCAGCTGTAAAAACCACCCACAACCACCGTTTCTCTCCGTCGAGACCTGTCCCGAAGCAATGGGGAACGAGGCCAGCATGGAGGGGGAGGGACAGGCGGGACAGCCCGGCGCCGCCGTCCCTGCGGCGGGGGCTCCGACTTCCATTTCAGCACCACCGGACTCTGGACAGCTCATCAAGCCCAGCAATGGAGCGCCAGCCGGAGGAAGTGGGGCTGCGTCCGGGCCGGGGATTAACAGGTAGCCGAGATAGCTAGGGAGGCTTCACTACCCAAAGTGTGGGCAATGAAGCGAAACCAGGCAGGATTCATGGCAGCGTGCTGTAGCGTACATTAGTTCAACCAGCAGCGTAGATATAGGCTCAACCGACTGCGCGTAGATAGACATGAATGGGCGCTTAATTATTTATTTCAACACCCTTGTCAACACTATTAACAACCTCTTCTTGAAACCTCTTTAATTTTTGCCATCAAGTCTGTCATTGTCGATGTGCTTTAAATCGATCAAGTAAACGGAAGCAATCGTACGTAAACGTAGCTTTAGGCAATTTCAACAGGAATTTTCTACGCCCTTTTTCTACGATGTCTGCCCCGAGGATTCAGTATCATGAATGAAAGCGACAATTTCAGGCAGGACCGAGTAAATGTTACAACTTGAATCTTAGAAGCATAATTTTCACCTTATCTTCAAGGTGATGGATTTCAAAATTTCACAATAAAAATAAAATGAGGCGGAGAAAAAAAAAAAAAAAAAGCAAAGTGTCACCAATTCGTATCAGAGGGCTGGGTCGGTTCTACTACAGGCTTCCTTGACGTGATTTCCAGTAAATACAGGGTCATTCTGAAAAACACACCTTCCTCCTTGCCAGCAGCAGACGTCTGTCTCCCCGATGACAGCGTTGTGTAGGATGTCACTGCTCCCATCAGATATCACCAACGTCATTGAGAGTGCAGGACCAAAACATATGTCATAGCCGTCTTAGTTACCAGATCTCATTCTCAAATTAATATGCTGTGAGATTAGCATTGCAGCTGGTCAGAAATGGGTCATTTGCTCTAGAGAAAGTGCTGTCGTATCGCCTCCCTAGAAGAAATCTTGTGCCATTTCAGAATTTGCAACAACGCTGCCTTCCTACTAGCATTAAACCCACATCGACGGCTTAAAAGAATGCAGCGTAAACTGATCAAATACTAACAGGGAACATGTCTGTGGGTCGCATGTGGCAGCTTGGATGTCGGTATTTTCGGTGTGGGTGTGTGTTAGGGATTACCCTTCTAACAAGATCTGATATTGCCTAATTACACAGTTCAACAGTTGTAAACCTTAACACACACAGACATTGCTGCATCGTGGATTTGCCACACCTGCTTGCAGTCTCTGTGCAACAGTTTCTCGGTCTGGCGTGCAAATAGATTTAGAGATTTCCTGCGAGCGTTCCTTCGTTAAATTGCAAGGGGCAGAGTTGATGCTTTGTTTGAGACTATGACTTATGGCAGGGAGAAATTCTGAGGTGTAACATTTTATGAAAACCTTCTGCCTTTATGTGCGGTGTCTTGCGGTGCCTCTTGAAATTTTGTCACGTCGTTGCATTAGGATTACAAACTTTTAAGATTTTATGGCCTTGTATCTGACGTACCACCATAAAACAGTGCACAACTGTGAAGCAGAAGGAAATGAAACAAAGCTTCCCAGCCTTTTTCAGAATTACAAATCTGAAAAGTGTGGTGTGCATATGTGTTAAAGCCTCCCCGAATCAATACTTTGCACAACCACCTTTTGCTGTAATTTCAACTGTAGACATTTTGCACATCTAAGGTCTGATATTTATTTTATTCATTCTATTTTTTTTCTTCATAATAGCTCTAGTTCAGTTAGACTGAGAGTTTTTGCATATATCAATTTTCAAGTCTGGTCACAGATTCTCAAGTGGAACCTGTGATAAGAAGGAAATGGACCATTTTCAGCTCATGAAAATGGTTTGAACTAAATGTTTCCAAAATAACTCTGACTATATATTTATGCTCTTTGTTGTACTGGAAGATGACCCTCCTCCCGAGTCTTTTGTAGCTATAGCAGGCTTTCTTTCATTGTGCTCCATATTTTGTAAAATCTGTCTTCCTTTAAACTCCCGTCTTTGCTTAGGAAAAGCATTTTTTTCTCCTTGACACTTTTCCCTTAAGTCCAGATTTGTGAGTTTGATGTCTAATAGTTGCCTGTCAGTTGCGTCTTCCACCTGAGCAGGGGTTCTCTGCAGCTTCTTCAGAGTTGCCTTTTTGTCTGCTTCTTTGATCACTGCTCCTCTTTTCTGGCCTGTCAGTTCATGTGAATTGCCATGTCTTTATAGGTTTGTAGTTGTGCTTTGCTCTTTCCACTTTCCAGAGGACGGATTGAACAGAGCTGTGTGAGATGTTCAAAGTTTTGAATGTGTCATGTTTTTATGACCGAACCCTGCTTTAATTTATGCCCTTCTTTTGCTCTGTCTGCTGTGTTCAGTGATCTTCATGATGCATATGCATTCCCAAAATGTTCTGATTTGTAATTGTGAAAAAAAAAAAAAAAAAAAAAAAAAAGAAATTTAAGGATCACGTTCCATCCTCTGCATGGATTGTGCATCTCTTCATGCTGGTCAGTCACATGAAATCCATAAATGAAATATGAAATAGTTCAAGTGGAATTAATACTTTTGCAAGTATCTGTACCGTATCTTTGTAGAAAAGATCCCTGTGTCTTGCCTGTATATTGTGTGGGGCAGATTTAAATGCTCATAGCTTGCTTGTTATCTCATGATTTTTTTATATCTCGATTTCTTCCTAGTATCCCCCCTTAGGTTCCTCATAAAGAGAGTGCAGAGACTGAGTGCGCTAACAAACAGAGAGGCAGAATGAGAAATGAGCAGAAGGAAGGAGAGTAACATCGCAGCACATGGCTGATTTAAATGGTTTTCTTGAGATCATGAATCTGGCTTTAACATATTCCTTTGTGAAGAACCCGTAAGAATTTCAGCAGCAATAAGACAGTGTCTGGCTTTAGACTTGATAGACGACTTTCATTTTAATTGAAATGAGTTGCCTGGTAATGCGAATAGGGATATTACATCTTTTATATTACTTTACTTAAAAGTGAGAACCACAGGACTTTTTTGCTGGGTGTTAGACCAAATTATATTACGTTCAGTCACAGTAAGAGAGCTAAATCCAAGCCTTTCCAGGAGTCTTCTCTTGGCATATCTGGCCGACCCGTCTGCTCCACTGAGCACCACAATAATTGTTTTCTGCTCTTATCATAACAGCTTCCTCTAAGTGCACCGTCATCCCAGTATTGACCATTACTGTAGAGCATTCTGACACAAGCTCCACATATTTCCTGTTTACAACAACATAGTCAGTGTGGTACTGCAGCACTGATCTGCCACAACATTTCTAAGCACTATAGCAATTAAAACAGGCTCCCTGAAGGAAGTGGTAGTTTTGAGATTCTCATTAGAATATGTACCTAAGTTGTACCTGATTTTTACTCAACTCAAAACAGGGAATCAAGCACATGCTGTAGGCAGATGTTATTAGCCTAAAAATAGGTTGAATTCCTTAAATAATTTGTAAAAAAAAAGATCTGATTAAGAAATCTGGTGAATCACCAGGCTGAGGTGATCAAGGGAAAAGGGGCTGATCATGATGTCTGGCTGGTTGATTGGTGCATTTCTATCCTCTCAAACCCTTACCCTGCACTCGTCCATGATTTTTTAACTGAATTTACAAATTCTGTCAGACTTTATATTGCTGTATCGTTTTAATAAATCACGTTTGAAATTGGTTTGCCTCCCATTTTCAGTACAGTAGCAAGTGAGGATTTTAAACAGGGTTTGCAAACATTGACTCTGTTTCTTAAAAACTTGCTTATAGGTTGAGATAGTGATATTAGAAAATCTGTTTGTGTTCAGAATACAACTGAGGAGGGAATAATGATTTTTACCAGAAGAGATGTTGTAGTGAATTTACAACGTGGAACATCTCTAGCTTTCCTGATGTGTTTTAATGCAGCCAGTGAACATTTTGGCTGCAGCACCAGCTCTGGTTTAACACTACAGCTGAAACTGAAGAGCAACAGACATTAGCATCATGATGTGAATAAAAAATATGCCACTATTATGTTTTTATTTTAAAAACAAACCAACCACCAGTGACATCTGGTCTGCATATGATCCTTTTGGAAACTGTCCTACTCAGAAGCATCGGTACTTACAACAAAACTATCCACAGCTAAAGCTCAGCAATCTGCTCTGTCTTGGTGCACTTCAGCACAACACATCCAGTGTTTTAGAGGTGACATTTGATGGGCATCAGCTGCTTCAGGACACCATAACTCTCCTCGTGTTCATTTCTCTTGAGTGTGACTTCCATGAGGAGTTAGCAAGTGATGGTGCTTTCGTCACAATGTTGCAAGAGTGGAGATTTACGAGGATGAATTTGTTTGTCAAACTTACCGTTTTAAACTGATACAAAAGTACAAGTCTGTGTCATAATAGATACCTTCATGTTGTAGGCCGAAATGCTCAGGCAGTACGCCCTCATGATTAATTTACCTTCAGCAGTAAGAGCACTGCAGCCTGCATAGACTTGACATGCCGAATGTTTATGGTGTCCTCACATAAATGATTTGAAAAGCAATTCTTTCTCATTATTTACGATGCTTTTATGTGCAAAAAATCAATACCTACTACACCTGGAAGAGACTGGCAGCATACTGACACTGACCCATTGTTTGGATAAAAAAAAAATCTAAAATACACAATAGATTGTGGAGTCTTTATTTAATCTTTATGTTTTATTTTCATATATTTTATGCATTTCAATGGCTCCGACATGCTGTGGCTTAATCAGAACTCTGATCATCTTTCATGCAGCATATTGAATATTTCGTCTGCATAATTACAGTGGTGGATTTATTTTTATGTGCACAGATGGTATGTACCTTGCCACTGATTCATAAAGCAGCCACTACACTCTCTGTAATGTAAGTTTTTTAAAACAAACTTGCCTTCTCTGATTTAAGTATATAAAACAGTCTATATAAAAATGAAAAGTGTGGTGAGCTGTAACTAAAAATGTTTTGGTGATGATTGGAGCAGATCCAGATGAAGCACTTCTATCCACTTTCTAAAACACATAATGATTAGTTTAATTTCCCTTTTGGCATTTTAATATAGACTTTTTAACACTTAAGACTAATAGGAAAAAACATCACTAGTGTTCAACAGCAGGAGAGACTTTTACGTATGTGCATTATTGGCATGAATTTCAATAGCGTACAACTTTGATCTTAACTGTACGTGTTTAATTTCTTACCGTCTTATGTCAATGAAAGTAATAGTGCATAACTTATGATGTATATATATATATGTAGCAACACATAAACATTATTTTTGACAGAAACAGCTAAAGACTGTATGTTGATGCTGTTTTGGTGTTTGTTTATATTTGACTTAAAAAAATACTTTCAAAAAAATTATTTCTTTTTTAGTTTAAATATTTTTTAAATGAACTACACGATCAAATTAAAATGCAGTCTTGGTGAGAACATGAAATCAAACTTTTGTTTTCTCCTACATTTTGACATCAATAGATGCCGGCTGCTCAGCCTTCACTATTCAATCACATGTATTTGTTAGACAGAAGGCACATTCGTGTTTCCTGTTTTGCTGTAACTAAAGATGTTCTCGGGGTGTTTTCTTTTCCTAATGTCTAACTCTCCACAATTATTGGCAGGACAAAATTAAATCAGTCCTGCTGGTTAATTATGAAGCTGAAAGTATTTTCCTCTGGGTAAAAAATGCTTTCATCTGATGTGACATTTAATGAATGTGCAAACAACAAATATATCCTGCTGCTGATGTTATGTTTGCCGAGCAGATTTAGGGTGTCGACTAAATCTCTCGTATTTATTTTAAAACTCACAATGAATGCCGCTGCCGCATGCAACTGAGATACGTTTCCGCTTTGACCTTCAAATATTACTAAATGGAGCGCACAGGATAGCTTTTCAATCCAAAGCCTCAATCCGCCTGTTTCGCTTACAGTGAAAGATGTACAAATCAATGAGAAACATGTAGCCTTGCCGATAAAAGGACATTGATGCAGATATACAGTATCCAGCTAAGGTTTAGCACACATATCAGATTATAATTACTGCTGCAAAATACATGTTTTATATTCATTTTGAAAGGAAAGATTTACCTCATTTATAAAACTGATGAGGCAGTTTGTTGTCTGGACTCTCAATGTGGCGAAGCTTTAGAAAGCCTGGATTTATGTTTTTGTTAACATAATTAATGTTTTCAATGAAAAGAGTCTACAACACCATTTGGCGGATATAAAAGCAACACTATACATTTAGCTAATTAGATTTTAGTGAAACAAATAATATTTGTAATTCAAAAAAATCTGTTATTATGTGTTTGGATTTCGTCGCTCAGGAGCCTTTTATGAAAGTCTTCGAAGCAACAGCGGCTTTTGAATTGAACATTTATTAAACTTTTAAAAAGGATTCATATTCCTTCAACACATTGTTATTTTGCTACAACCACCAAATTCAGTTTATGTTGTTGGGATTTTATGTGATAGACAAACACAACATTGTCTATGACTGTGAAGTAGATCAAAAAGTACGTGCAGTTTTTAAAAAATTTCCAAATTTTGCACCTTTTGTACAGCTGTAAGTCGAAACTAAAGAATAAAATATCGTCAGCCCTAATCAGACTGTATGGAGAACATCAGTGAACATGAATTTTATTTCCACAGATTCTCAAATGGACTTTTGACTGGGACATTCTGACACAAAAATAAGCATCTAATCAGTTTTAATCCATTATTCTATTATTTAATACCTTAATTGTGCTTTAAACCTCACAATTTTTACCTTAGACTGTGTTCCTTTGTCTTCATGATGTTGTTTGTGCTCTAATGTTCTCTTACAAACCTGCGAGACCTTCACCTTCTGTGGGATTTGTACTGAGATGAATTTACAAATATTTTATTTTGTGTTATAAGACGTAGAAGAGTGGAAACTAATGGACGGCTCACTTTCAAAGTTTGCAGCGTTACATAGTTTAGAAAACCAAATGTTTTTTTTTCCATCCATTTGACAGTTATATGCAACTTTTGACTTTGTCTGTTACATACATCCCCAATAAAATACATTCACGATTGTGTTTGTAGCATGGCAAACACAAGCAGTGGGAATACTTCTGCACCATGATTAATACCTGTGCAAACAACAGTTGCGTTGGCAGGAGACATTCTTCCTTCTTTGCTACAAAAAGTATTTTCTGGGTTTCGTAACTTTGTTTGGTCTCACTGTTCTTGTTTGAAGCTTCCAGCACTACTGTGTGTTTCTCATCATGTCCACTGCTTGCTTGTTGCTGTGCAGCTTGAGGATACACAGCAAAACAAAACCACCTGGAAACTCTGCCCAGGATTATATAAGGCCGGTGACCAGTGAAAGACGAATTGAAATTGGAAAACATTTCTCTGAAGCATTATCTTTAATCTATTATGCATTATATTTAATAAACAAAGCAGTAGACTACAAACATAAAAATAATCTATTTTAGCAGTTACCAAAGGTTGAAGTATGTTTGCTAGTATAATTTTTGGTGGAATATCTGTGTAAATATTTATTATGCAGGGTAAAAGTTGGCACATCTGGTAATTGCTTACTTTGCTTGGAAGGAAAAACAGACTCTTCTGTTTCGAAGTCACAGGACTGCTTCAAGTTTTTTGCAGTTGCATTTTTCTGGACTTTGGCTGCTTTTTCACAAAATTACTGTCTGGTCCTTAGAGCCAACCATAAAAGCATATTGGACAATGTATCATTTCAAATGTGTAAATTTAACAAGTGAAGAACAAAATAAGTGCCAGACCTAAAAAGCTGCCTACTGCAGCTGGACAGCAAGGACCTGAGAGAGACATTGTGTTTTACTTAATCCATTTACACTATGGCATATTTTCAGATAATAACCCTTTAGGAATCACTGTGTTGGTCCTAAGATACAATTTTTTAGGTGTCAAAGTCATGGATTGGGCTGGGCCTCTGCAGCTAATATTTGGCCAGATTCCACTCAGCAATAAATTCAGTGTCTTTGGAACTTTAATAAGTAATCATATTTAATTAAAATAATAAAGGTAACAGAACAGGTCACGGTTTGAGGAAATGAAAAGACTGAGACACAGAGATCCTCATGCAGTGAGATATATTTAATAAAAGTTTCAGACTTACAAGAACTCAGAAACAACACAAGAAACAAAGGAAACTGAGGAAAATATATAAAAAATAGAGATGAATACTTCCAACATAAATGGACGAAGCCCTAAAAACTCAAACAACCAGTGTTCATGACAAAACATTTTCCTGCATAATAAAAGCTGCCTTGGATTTGGCTAATGAAGGAAGTGTTCCTGTGACGGTTTGCAGGAAACAAAGTGCGTAAAAATTCGGTTTAAAATTGGATCTTTGCTGGACTCTGTTTTAGATACAAAAGTAGTTGATTTTTAATCTTTAATGCTTAGGACATGTCAAATACATCAGCGTCAGCGTGTTTAAGAAAAATAAGTAATGTAAGCATTCCTCTGATCATGGCAACATTCGTACTGAAAGTATGTACTTAGTTGCTTGGATTGTTCAGTAAAAGGTTGCAGGAGCTGTAGGAGAAAATGTTATAAACTTTGACTGCGACACCTTTCTTGTTTTCCCAGCTGTTGACACCAACACCTCGTTAACTAATTAGCAAGGGCATCATTGCATTCTGGTCTAAGCATTAGTTAGCTGTCATAACAAGAGCTGTCTCTCCCCTACAGTGCCTCTGAAATCTACTCGTACCTTTTGAATCTTTTCATATTTTGTCACAACAGAACTGAACGTGGGATTTCATGTGACAGAGCAACACAAAGTTTAATGCTTAATTGTGAAGTGGAAGAAAAAGGATGCATAGTTTTTAAAATGTAATTATCTGAAAGGTAATTACATGACAAAAAGGAGTTTTGTAGCTCTGGCTGTGTGCTTATTTGTAGATATTCTGCTGGAAATGTAAGTCACCACACTGGTACTCTGACCCCAGAGCAGGATGCTCCCTTAACACCTTTACCAGGGGGTTGATGTGTTCAGGGTGCAGTATGAGTTTTCTTTTCATATTCTGTTTTGAAAGCCAGGAAGTAACATTTCATTCTCATCTGACCAGAGCTTGCTGCATCCCCAGCTTGACTTATGGTAAACTTTAAATGTAATTCCTTCTGGGTTTCTTTCAACAGCGACATTTTTTTTTCTTGCCTGATTTGTGGAGTGCATATTTTTGGATAATGGACTATATTGAATTTGTGTACTTTGTACACAAATTTACCTTCTCTAAAAAGCTCCTGAGGGGACAGTAAAACAGCTGTATATATACTGAGATTAAATTACATACAGATTGACTCTTTTTTACTAATTAGATGAATTCTAATTAGTTTCAGATTTTATTTAGAGGTATCAGTGTCAGACTTGTTAAATTACTTTTGGAAGATACTCTAAAACTCAATAGTTGATCGGTGCAGTGGGACCATTCTCCACAGTTGACACATTCAGTTATGCATGACTAGTTTCCCTTATTGCTGTTCAAATAGGAGAGCGGTGTAAATGCTTCTCATCTAACTCCTGGGACCGATGGAACGTATTCCCCCAAAATGTTGAACGTATTCCCCCAAAATGTTGAACTCCTTTTAAAGATTCATGTTGCCCTGCAGGTGTGATGCTAATGAGTTTAATTTAGACGACAGCGTGATCTTGTTAAATGTACTGCTGCCGCAGTGAAGGGTGGAAGCATCTCTCTGTTGCTTTACAATGAGAGGTTTTACTCGGTCTTCCCGTTACGATGAGCTGTCATTGTATAAATGACTCTCTATTCGTTTTGTGATAATGCGAACAATTTGTTGTGTCTTAGACAAGTGTCTACAAGTTGTTCTCAGTAGACTACTGTTTGCCTGCATCCAAAGGAATCTTATGAAAAGTTGTCTTCCACTTTCACTTTTTCTCTGTTGTTCTCATTAAGTAAAGCCTCAGGCTTTGCATAAATCATTGGAGACTTGATGTCTGAGCTGTTCGAGGGGAGGTTTTTCAAGTGAAACTACCTGGTGCTTTGTGAGAACAGCAGGAGCATAATATTTATACTTACACCTTAAGTACTGAGTGCATAACTGATGAGACTGAAGAGAGAGGTTGGCCCTGGACTGTGAACACTTGTGTTGATTTTCAGATGTAACAGACTAACAGTGCAGATGAGCTCACTGCGGTGAAATCTGGACTCCTGTGGAGAGTTGACCAAGGTTGGAGTTATGCAGCAGCTCAGCCCATTTTAAAATGACTCACAATGGTTAACATTTTATATACTTCAGCTCTTTTAGTCCCCCCTTTAGTTTCACTCTCTCTTTGCTTTGGATGCCGGGCTGCTGCTGGGATTGTCTTTGAAGACGACAGGCTTGACAAAGCAAGGTATAAGTTGTTATGACAGTGGAAATTCGCTGCTCGTATTTCAGTGTCTACTCTAACGCCTAAAGGTCTGAGTGGGTGTGAAAACGAAAGTTTAAAATACCGTTACACATTTTTTTTGTCTCAGCTTAGAAACGCCTATAATAAATGAAGGATTTAGCTTTTTCAAATGTCCTGTTTCTAATCGATCCTAAGATTTCTTACTCTGCACTCGAAATTTAAATTATTCCACAAAATCCAATAAAGAGTGTCAGTAGAATTAGCCCTTGGTCAGTAAACATGTTTTTTTTCTCTCAATTTACACACAGTATAAAAACTACAGTTAAAGTCCTAGGTGTTAGTTGGGAAAACTCTCTGACAAAAACAAAATAATTTAGTGTACAACTGAGAAAAATAACTGCGGATTCTCACAAAGCAGGAAGATGATTTAAAAATTCACCTAAGTATTAAGAGCTAGACTGGAATTTAAAGAGAACCACAGAGCACAGAACCAGATTGCTTGAGCTACCAAGTGAAAGATTTCAAAGACCCTTCAAGAAAACTAGTGTGAGACGTCTAATTAATCCAGGACTACTGCCAAGATGTTAGCAAATGACTTGGCCTGATTACAATCATTAGAACAAACTATGAACAACCAAGTCTTCCAAGGACACGTCCTTTTGCATCCTCAAAAGTTTATTCATACTGGAAGCATGTTCTTTGGTCAACTGATTTGAAACTATAGATCTTTGACCACAGAGATAATTTATTTTATCTTTCCTATTGTGTTAATTAGAGTCAGCTAAGACAAAGACTCCTCATCAGGCTGCCTTTAAACTCTTGGCTTAATAAACGCATAAGAAGCCTTGACCGCTTCTAAACAATTTGTCAACATTTCGGGGAGACCTGTGACAAGACATGAATCATTTATAAGCTTTTTGAAAACACACCAACAGTTAAATGTTTGCTTCTTCTGACATCGATGTTGGCATCTGCTATGGGGCTTCCTGTTAGAACTAACGGGATATTTCTTTAGTCTCAGACAAGCTTAGAAACTGCAGAAAGTCGACGACTGAAACCTCATTTGAATTTTTCTACACTGATTAAGGATACATTAAAATCCTGTTGACTCTAGTTTTTGAAAACAGTGAGTGGTGATTCTTCCTTTTCCATAAAATATTTCCAAAATCTTGTCTCCTCTTCTTCATGCTAACCCAGCACTGTGTAGCACTGGATGTATTGGTTAACAACAGTTACTGTCTAGTGAAACGTGTTAAAATAAGTGTAATAAAATCTTAATGCATGCTTTGATGTACTTATAGAAGTATTTAAATACAAACATAAAATCCTGACTATTCAAATAATAAAAGCACTTCAATGTTTTTAAGCTATCTTCCGTGCATTATTCTACAGATTTTAAAAGTGTAGAACAGAAATAGTTTGTCTTCACTTTTTCGTCATGTAATTATGCCCATCATCCCCCTCAATCACTAATTTCTTCTTTCCCATAATAACTGTCACCATTCCTTCATTCATCTCTCATCAGCCTCCTCAATCTGTCCCTCACTCACCCTAGAAAGATATGCGTGGTTATGGTGCACAGTGATTGTTACAGTGGTGACACAAGCCTAATTAACAAGAGATCATTTTGGTTTGACGATGTGTCCAGAAGTGTCTCAGCTAAAATTTGGAAATATGTGGTCCAAAATTGGATGTTTAGTGAAATAAAATGGGTTAATAGGGTTTTTTTTTTTTAGCCTACATGTCGACAGTTTTAGCAGTGAGTGGCAGATTTTAAAAAACACTGTACTTCTTGTCAGGAACTGAAGTAAGGACCTGCTTTGTTGCAAACATGCCACACTGCAGCGTGACTTAAAATTCACAATTACTCCATGAGTCACTTTCCATGTGCTCCAGTCATGTTTTTTTTATATATATATACTGACTTTGGTTAATTTATTCAGAATTATGTGAAGCAGATGTCACATTTCAGTTTCAGTGATTTTTGTATGATTTACTGACTTTCTCAAAATGATTTAACTATACTGCATATAAACCTTTTTTGTGTGGACTCAATAATAAAATCAGATCTATTGCTTAGTGGTGGATTAAAAACATACTTCTGATCATTATTCTGTAAGAACAAATCAATAAGAAAATGCTAGTTACTGTCTTCCTTGGTTCTGGAGAGCTTTCTATTTGACTTTGATATGTTTTTCTGTATTTAAAGATCTAATACTCCTGTAAATTAAATTGGGTATTATTTGTCAGATATATGGTGGCTGCATGCATTTTATTTACATTTGCTGCTAATAAAATAAATGACAGTGTGAGTAGTAAAATATCTAATAAATAATATAAGTATCAGCCCAATATTGATTGTTAGTCAGCTACACAACACTACAAATGAGATGAAGATTAATTATCAGTGCTTGGAAATATTCGTTTGACAGAACAGCTCTGAAATAATCTTTAGAGAATTTTAATCGATATGAGCTTGTTAATGAAATATTCAGGTTGAAAAAGTAGAAATTTCTCCCTTTTGCTGAAATTGTAATATTAAGTGTAAAGAAACTATTTTCCCCCCTGAGAGAAATACTTCCAGTTTTGCAGGAGTAAAACATTCAAATCATGACTCAAATTAATTATCTAACTTATTTTATGCCTTTTTTTCCTCCCTTCCTTCCAGATCACCTCTGTCAGACCCCGGGCCTAAAGCAGGAGCGCAGAGCACCCACGGCCCAGGCGACAGGTTGGCCTCCCATGATGCCAGTCAGCATGCTGCGCCTCAAGGAGGCCAGGGTCAGGGACATGCAGCCAGGAAGAATCTACAGGTTGACTTGGGGGGCGGCAGAACCGGAAGGTCCCCTTCTGTGTCCCCGGACCGTGGGAGTGTCCCCACCTCCCCTTATTCTGTGCCTCAAATTGCTCCGATGCCCAGTAGCAAGCTGTGTCCTGTCTGCAAAACCACCGACCTGATGGGCACTGGGGACGACAAGCCCAACTTCAACACCTGCACACAGTGCCGCTCCATGGTGTGCACCCAGTGTGGCTTCAACCCCAACCCTCACCTCACAGAGGTAGGCAGTGCTCAGTTATGGGATTTTTTATATATATATATTTTTTAAGCTTGTTTTATTGTTGTTTGTCTGACATAAGATATTTTTATTTGACAAACTTTATTCATTTGGTGCACATAGTGGTAGATAAGGGTTGCAAACAACAGGATAAAATTTAAAAAAGAATCAAAAAGAGTCAAAATACTATTTCATCAAAAACATACTACCAGAATATATTAATTACAGTTTAATACATAAAAATTTTAACAAAAACCCCATAAGATATCTGTAAAAATTATAACGTTGATATAAATGTCTTCTATTAAAATGTCTTTAATAGGGATTTTAATATATGTGGTAGTATATGATGTAACTTAGTTATGAGCAACAAAAAATGCTGACTGTGCATTCACATGGGAAATATTGTTGTAAAGAATAGTGTAATTGACAGCACAACTGCTTCAGGCATACAGAATTAGAGACTGTCTGAATGAAGAGGAGAACCTGATATCAAGTTGACTTTTTATTGCTTGACTTGTAATATTCAGATATAAAAATGTAAAAGAAAAACCTGTCGAAATACGGGACATTCTTGGAACTGTTGAATGTTTGAAATGCTTTTAAAAAAGGGACCAGAGATTGTTTGACACTCTGACAACAATTATTTCTGTTTGGTAAAAAACATCCTCTTGCATCTTGGTGTGTTTTTTTTTATTATACAGTTCAAGTATTATATCAGTATCATATTAAATGCATGACTTTTTTTTTTTAAAACATCTTAATAAAATTTTCATTCTGTGGAAAGATTTTTCTAATCGCCGATGAAGAGCAGCTTTGATGATGACTACTGTTGCTGAGTTGGCTTTGACTGCTTCACAGTCTGTAATGCAGCAGCTGAACGGGAGGGAACATGAGAGATCAGTTACATGCTGACTGAGAGCTGTGAACCTTTTGTTCTAACAATTTGTCTTGATTTTTTTAAATCTGTTGGATATAATTTGCAAGTCACAAAATGTGTTTGTGAACAGAAACCAGCGAATAACAAAATTTGAGGGAAAAAAACACAATCTTAATTAATCATGTAGTACAATTAATTAAAACAATGTAAGATATTCTTGTAATTGAATCTTGACAGTATATGTTTAGTGATGTATAGCACCGTCCACATTTAAAAATAGGTAAAAAGCCTCAAATTAGATACATTTTTTGTTACAGTAGCAGAATCTCACACACATAACATAACATTGCTGCAAGTCTCTTAACAGTGACATTCAAATATATTTTTTTACCTCACTTATTATCTCTTCACTGCGTGGGGTTGCAAGATAAACTTCATCCAACCTCAGCCTTAATTGTCACAATTTTAGTCAACATTAAACCTTTAATTGATACTGTTATTGTAGATATCAATGCATTTAGAGAAGATAATTTTGGTAGCTGTTTCCAAACTTTGACTGTACTTTTTATCTTGCCATGTATGTTGTTGTACATGTGAAAAAAGGAAGTGTGTTTTGTGGAAAACAGTCTGTCATAGAGTGAAAATATATGACAGACTGTAATGCAAGTAATGCAAACTTCCATTTTGTATATTTCATGTGAATTGTGATAAGGAACATAAAATCTAGAATGTAACTTTTAGAGTTAAGGGCTTGATTTCAGACCATCTTAGGATGGTATTTAGGGGGGGGGGTCTAATGCCCCAAGTTTTTGCACGTCACCCATATCAGAAACCATTCCTGCTTCAGCAATTAAAATAGGCCTTGTAGAAGCAGCAAGCAAAAGATCCTGAAAGAAAACAACAATAAAGAGCTGATAACCCAGAAGAGATGCTATGATGCTTGTAGATGACCTAGCCAAGTCAGAAACTGTAGACTGAAAGGAGACGATTATTAGAGAATGAATGAATGAATCACTCAGTCTATCAATCAATCTAATTAATTTGCATTTCCGCACTTAAATAGACTAGAATGTTGTAAATCAAGAAAAAAAAAACACTCCATGTCTTCAGAAGAGACACCCTTAAATCTGACTGAAGTAGCCTAAGGACATCCTAAAGAAGATTATAAATACTGGGCCTGAATTTATTTTAAGACTTTATTAATTTTTACTAGGGCTGCCAGTAAAAATGATGGAGCTGTATGTCCATCTTCTATAAAAGCTTGATAGGATTTTAGGAATACTTGATGCTGCTCTTGTGAAGACAGCTCTGTATATTTCCCCTGCCATTAACAATCATTTAAGTCCATCTAAGCATTTATTTTAATGAACAGGTAGCTGAGAAAGCCTTTTGCGTTGATCCTAGAATAAATCACATTGCTAATATGAATTAGGCCATTCCACAGTGTTACTGTGAATCAAGTGTGGCTGTGTCATCTGTCATAAAGTTTCACATCAACTTCAATGAGTCATGTGGCAGAACTGCAACAATGCAACGTTAGTTAAGCTGGCCTACAGGCTACAAGAGGAGCCAGAGGCTTATTATGTACTAGGTTATCAAGAGTAAATGATTATTTTTTGTACAAATGCAGCTCTGATGTACATATACTGGGTAATGGCTGTGTTTAGGCTTGGGTGCCTCCATGCATGAGGGTAGCATAACTCTGGAGGCTTCCATTGTTAGAGGAAAAGAAAAGAAAGGCATAGGAATTGGAAGGACAAGAAAAAAAACTCGTGGACCAAAGCGGAGACAGATAGCGGAGAATGGATCGTGGCAGGGAGTGAAGGAGAGCGAGGGAGTAAAGAGAACAGCGGAGGTGGGTACTTTTCAGCTCAGCCTCAGTGAGCTGGACAGATGCTGACAGGAAGCGAGACGTTGAGGGAAAGCGCTCAGCCTCCGGAGACCTGAAGATTTACCCCCATAACCTAGTTAACATGGACTGAGCTCCGGCTTTACTGCAGCCTATCTAAAATACACCTTATCGCTTAGAAGGGAAACTGATTATGGGCAGATCAACGTGATGGTGTTATAGAGGATGATGATGAGTCGAACTGCGATAATAGCGATGGCGGCTGCCTTGGATAGTCAAATTGAAAAGGTCATCTGGAGCAGGCAGAGATATTTTTTCTATATGGTTGCATTTCATAAATTTATGATCAGCTGATGAAGGATTGTACTCTTAAATTACATTATATGTTTTTCTATGCTATGTGGATGAATGCATAATAAGTTATTTTTTAAAATATAAATATTTGATCTATATTTTAGTTGGGCAAACTAAGCTAAAATGAACTAAACTAAAATCTTCTTGATTCCAAATACTTACAATTTACTTGTTCATAAAGATCTTGAGCATAATTTGTCCTAATCATAAAAAAGTGCACATTCTCTCTGGACTTTCAAGGACATCTGTAGCATTTACTCATGCCAGGATTACTCACTTGTTGACATGTTTAGTCAGAGATTATGTCTTGCTTTGTAAGAGGTCTGTTTGCTAACAAATGCTTTGCTCAAGGTAAATTACGTCTTCCAGATTACAGCAATAAGAGTAGAATCTGTTACAGACTGATTATAGATTTCTTGCTTTTATTTTTGTATTGCTGGTATCAATAGAATGTAATTTTGAATTTATGATTTAAAATACTAATTTAAAAAATATTGAAAGAAATTAAAGTAAAGATCTAATATGCATAAAACATTTCATTAACCATATTTTTGGAAACCAAGTTCACTTTCCAACCCAAAGCCAAAACTGTTCACTGCAAGACCTTTAAATCAAGAAATAACTCTTAAAAAGCAACATACCCACTTCAGCTCTAAAGATGTTCAGGAATAGAGGAAAGACACGGTAATTAAAAGCTAGCGTTAAGATCAAATTATTCACATCACTCAATCAAAAAGTTTGTTTTTGATGGGAAACGATAGACATTTCTCTAAAGATTATACAATTCTGAGGAGTACCAATTAATCAAAGCTTTTCCTTCTTTATTTAAATTGGATTAGAAAATTACATGACAAAAATTATTTATACATATCTCAAAAATCAGTTGAAAAATCTTTCTTCTTCCATTCAGAAGAAGCATACACAAAAAAATGTAACAAAGTCAAAGCAGCCAAATAATGTACATAAAAATAAATCTCACAAAAGTGGCTAGTATTTGATGGAATGACAGACCTATAGAATTGCTGGAAAACTATTTCCCCAGTTTGAAACTTTGCCATGTAATCCTTTCTGTTGCATTTCTTGCAACCTTACCTAGTAACTGCTGAGATAAAGTGAATATTTTTACAACAAACACTAGATTTTTCCACCTGTCTCTGTATTAAGCATGAAGATTTTAATGATTTATTTAAAACACTTAGTACAATCTGTCATTTTCATTTAAAATATTAAGGGCTAGCCTTGTTTACGCAGAGTGACTTGGGAGACGAAGACTATTCTCGAAATATAAGTCAGTGTTGTGTCAAGCAACTTAATGATGGAATGCAGTTCAGATGTAAACAGCAAGCAACAAATGGATGTCATGTGCCACAGTGTGTTACAGGGCTGTCAGTCAGGCTGAAAGGAACTGTTTTATTTACAGATTTAGTCTGACAATTGAGACCTGCAAGCAATCATGCAGTTGACTTCTGTTCACATGTGATAATCTTCTGCAGGAGATAACTGAGAAAGGAAATGAATATGCTCCGTGCTTTAAAAAAAATAGTAGTGATGAAGAAGTTGAGAAACCAGTGATGTTGGGGAAGAGAAGCTAGAGATTCAGAGCGACGAGGTCGTCTGAAGACAGCCTTCAAACAACAAAGAACATGAGCACGCAGCGAGAGATAGTGAAAATACCACAGACACTCCCCAGACACCGTTCTCCCACCACCATACAGGAGAACATCTGCTTTATAATTGGTCCAATTTCTATTTATAGAGCCTACCCTCCTTCTGTCTGCAGCAATGGCCTGGTCCTGAGAAGCCACAGCTGAAAGGAGAGAGCAGTGTGAAAAGGCTGTGTAGCAGCAGGAGGAGATAGAACAGGAGAGAAAACCATCATCATAAATTAACCATAATAGCTGCAGTGTTTATAACACGGCAGAGCAACTGTACAACGATTCAGCACCTGGGAAGAATAGAAAATACAAAATGTGCAAATAAATAAAACAAATAATTTTTGCACAGAGCCAACTGCTTCTCTGTGAAGGACCTGGTGACACTCATAAACCACAGGAATTTTAAAACATAAACTGGCAAAATTTCGATAGTTCAATTTCAACATCTGAAGAAGACCTTGGAGGTCTTTTTATCCTTTTTTTTTTTATCCAACAAGCTGACACTTGTTTTTAGCAAACACACCCACACATAGGCCCACTGGTTCTACTTTTCTGTACACAATAATTCAGGTTGCAGGAGTATTGATACATATCACATTTAGCAAACAAAGCAAAAACAATTATGTTTTTTTTACACCTCCTGGAATGTCGTGCATAAATACCAACCCTGCAATGTGTTTAGACACAAAATATGAGTTAAGATGATCCGTGTCTTTTCTTCATCCTTTTTTTTTTTCTTTTTTTTTGTTTACAAGAAACTGCATGAGAGAATCAACCTTGCTGGTTTAAAAAATATCACTAAAATAAAGGTTGATACCACCAATAAAGCAAGTGTTATATAGATTTCTATATTAGATAGCATAATAAGTGTATACCTCTATATCTGTTTACATCTCTTCATTTTAAATATATGTAAAGCCTTAAAATAAATTAACCTTTTCTTGTAGTAGCACAATTTAATTTTGTGCTAAAAATTGTAATGTAATTTCAGTACGTCTATTTAATGGGAAAAGTAATTAGTTACAAAACGATTAATAATTATTGTAACTTGTGCAAAACAACTGTAACCACAGCATTTCTTAAAATGTTTACTTTAGTGTTACAAGTTGATAAGAGTAATTAGAAACTTTTGATTTGTACTTTCTGTTTCCCTGCTTCATTAAGATGATGTGACACAGACACCATTTCTCCCAAGATCTCCTCAAAAATGGGAAAGACAGGAGAACTTGCTATTGAAGTAAGGCAGAGATGAGAGAGGTCCAATTGACTCTTGTAAGGTAGCACATAGCTACAAAAATAGTGACTTGTCTGAACTTGAACATATCTATAGTCAGGGCAATACTTTAAAATCCAGCTGGATGAGAATCAAACATGCCATCATAAGCAGTGAGAATCACAGGGATAGTAAAAATCTCTAAAGTTGACTGGTCAAGAATTTCAGGCAATATTTTACTCAGTTTATGCTACTGCAATAAATGAATATTTCATTATAAAGGCTCTTTATGCATTTTTCACTTTGGGTGCCAGTAATTATGGTGGGCACTTAAGTATTTATGTTACCCTGTGTTTTTACTGATTGCAACCTTCAGGACATTTTTTATCTCTTGTCTTAGAATAGCTAAAAGTCTTATTTTATAATCTTGAGGTGCTCCGATATGATCATGAAAAGTATAAAGTGTAAAAGTTAAGCTTAACCATTGCACTGTGAGCTCAGCTTTATCAATGTTTGAAATAATCAGTGATGAAGTTAGAGGGCAAAGAATGTCTTTTATTCCATTTACACACACCCATTTATGTATAGCTTCCAGGCAAGGTCTTTTTTGCCACCTATTAAAAAGAACGGAGGCAGATAAAGTCATCTTGTGATAAAAGCGGGCAGCAGCACATTGCTTGGATTTAAAGCTGCAGATGTCAGAATAGTTTGTCTGGAGCAAGGTTGAAGCCGATCTTGCGCAGGCATGGTGAAGACATGTCAGACTTACTGCATATGAAGATAGTAAAAATTGCTAAAGCGTATTCCCTTACACTGGACAACTCATTGATGAACTGACAAATGTATTACTGAAATTTCCTGTAGATTTCCACAACAAAATACCATTTACCCTTTCCAGTTATTTCTATTGTTAAAAGGCATGACTTTTTTCACATTAAAAGACATTCTAAATACACACATGCAGAATAAGGGGAGCAGACATTGGAAAGGCAAAGACATATCATAATGTCTCCATAAAAGGTTTTGTTTTTGAAAGTGG
Source organism: Girardinus metallicus (assembly GCA_903067095.1). Classification (NCBI taxonomy): domain Eukaryota; kingdom Metazoa; phylum Chordata; class Actinopteri; order Cyprinodontiformes; family Poeciliidae; genus Girardinus; species Girardinus metallicus. The sequence goes on from CAEGAE010056859.1 coordinate 35,528, forward strand.
TCATGTAGAGTAATTAGTTGTCAGTGTTTAACTTGCAGCAGACAACAGTCATAGTAGTCTCTTTTCAAATGCAGATTCAAGGTAACCTCTATTAACATTAGGTCAGATTAAAGAACTGAATGCCAGCCTTCTGAAAACACTAATTCATTTTGAAGTCAATAACTTTTAATTAACATTTAAGTTTTTCTTAACATATTTGCACATGGAGGTATTTACCTTTTAACTTTCTGCACAACAAAGCAGCTTTCATATCACTGTTCGATACAGGTTGTCAAAATTTTTGTGCCTCTATCAGTTTGCACTCTATATAGTCTGAATTATATTACTTGTATTTGTTTTACAAAAGTCCTTACTCGCAGTATCCAGTACTAGTGGAAAAGGAAATATAATCAAATAATGACTCTGGAGAACTTGACTTTATCTTGAGGAGGTGAATCAGCCATTTGGGTGTTGGATCAGCAACACATGTAAAATTTACAGGACAGATATAGTAATTTTTTTCACTATATCTTAAAAATTTCACTTTATTTAAATTTTAAATTAGATATATATTAAAATCATACATAAAAATGTTACTTTTTTAATTTAATCTTTAGATCCTTACACAACAGTTCATCGTGAACCAGTTTAAACTACTATTACAACCTTTTTTATATTAGTACATGACTTGACTTGCTGAGTAATTGTGCGTTGTAATTTGTGAAGAAAAATAAGAGAATATTTAAGATAAAGACAAATTAATTTATTTGATGCATACAGCTCCCTATATATTCCAATTTTCACATTTGTAAAAAGTTACTTTATGCCTTTTTATGTATAGAATTGTGGCACTCCATGCTTTCCATACAAGTTGTGTGGTCTAAGTTAATAATATTTTAATCTCCTGTGTTAGATGTATAGATTTAAAATCTAAAAAGCATGGAGCGAACCTTGCGTTAGCAACTAAAGGTTCACAGTTGTATCTTCATTTCTTCCACAGCTTCTCACCTCTAGTCAAATCTTGTCTGTAGCAGTGATGACGCACTTGGTAGAAATATCACTCTAGCACAAGTTACAAAACAGCAGAACTAATGTTTGCCAGCATTCAAAGGTAGCCAATCGGACCTGCTATAATTATAACTTCCACTGGTAAAAATACACAGGTTTCTGACAAAAGCTGCTGAGCTTGTCAGCACCAGTAGAGCAGAAGACACAGAGATGAGAGAGGTCCAGCTGCAGGTGACAGAGGATTGGAGAGCGAACCAAGACATGTTCCTCCGGTGACTGTAGCGGAGCTGTTTCTTTATATGAAAGCGATGGGCCAGTTCCCTGAGCCAAAGCCGAAAAACAGATAGGAGCTGTAGTGCACCAGGTATTTTATATAATTTTACGGTGTGGACTTAATAAACTCAAAGTCAGGAGTTGTGTCAGCGGCTAAGCCATTTGTGTTCTTGGGATAAGGGGTTTCCTGACTCTTAATATAGAGGCAAGGAGAAACCTAATAAAAGATTTTTTTTTTTTACTTAAGTATTATAGTAAATTAAATATTAAATCCTACAGGCCTATTTTGAAATAAAATAATAGTAATAATAATAATCTTGACCATAATTTGATCGTTGGAGGGCCAAGCTCTGGACCCCTACTGACCTCTACCTGTCCCCCCATGTTGGTTCGACTGTCAAGAAGCTAAATGTTAGCCAGTTAAAACCATTATAAAACCAGTTTTGATATAGGTTTGGGATTATTTTCCAGCTGTTGATTTAATATAATAATTAACTATTTGGAGGCCTAATTCCATATAAATGATTCCACCTGTTTTATGTAATTGTAACCCACATAAAATGGGAATGTCTCTTTAAGAAACAGAGACAAGGGAAGCTAGGCTGTCTACCTAGCCAATAGGAAGTTTAGTTTCCAGTGTGTATCAACCAATCAGAATACAGACTGCT
>CAEGAE010056865.1:0-31619 GCA_903067095.1 Girardinus metallicus
TATATATATCCACACACCTATAGGTGTGTGGATATGTTTTTCCCTGGCCATAATTTTAAGGGTGTCTAAACGTTTTCAGCACATTAAAACAAACAAAAAAAAAACATTATTTGAAGCTAAGGACATGATTCTGTACTTACTAGATCTGGAACAAAAAGCAAGCTGCAATTAAAATCCTAATATTAGATTGAAGTGTTATCTGGGATATATAGTGTGATTGCAACAAAAAAAAAAAAATCAAGCGTAATTTAAAAGGTAAAGCTCTTTTCCCTGAATGATTATTCATTCTCTACACAAAATCTGGAACCATTAAAATATCAGTATTCTATTTTTTGGGGTATGTTTTGAAGGAATATTTAGGACTTGTTTTATTATTATTATTATTATTATTATTATTATTATTATTATTATTATTATTATTATTATGTTGTGAAATTATTATCAGCAGCATTTCCTTAATTGCTAGTAGTGGGATGTCATTTCTCAGTAAGTTTGTGAAGAAGTTCGAGAAGAAAAAAAGAACATAAAAGGCTAGTAGATGGATTTCTGTCAGATTTTTTCTGTTTAAACAAATTTCAGCTATATGTTCAAATCTGTGGGATACACTGTAACGTTAATGAGCATTAAAAATGTCTATCCTTTAAAAGAAGCTATTGTTTTTTTAAAGTGGCTAGGGAGAGCATGGAGTAACCGTAACTATGTAAATATCTACATATATGTAAAGTGAAGCAAAAGTGTCTGAGATTATGTCACAGATGCCACTATATAAGATGAGTTAAGAAATTAACATTTGTGCAGAGAAATCTCTCAAATCAGAGAAATTTGTGCAGAAGAATTGCTGTGTAGTAGTTAATATCACAGTTTAAGTTGATCTGTGTGAACTGAGTCTAGAGCAGGTCTTGTTAAAGGTGAATTTACACAAAGTCTCCATTCTTTACATGTTGCATTTATACAAACAAGAGAAAAAAAATAAATTAAACTGACTTATTTTTAGTCTGACTTATTTTCCTACAGTTCTGAGCATCCTGTTTGTTCATTTACAACCAACAGGATATAAATGAACATCCTGTTTCATTTACATGCTAAAGTGCTCTGTAGGAAGAGCGCGTTACTTCTTTTAGGAATCAACAAAAAACATTTTAAGTTTATTACCACCAGAGGTCAAAATACAGTGTCCTAAGAATCTAAAAGGAAGCCCAACATAAAGTCTCTTAAACCGTAGCATTCCAGCTGTGCTTGTTCCAGCTATGTAGGAAGAAAGAAGAATCGCCTGCGCGTCCATGGACGTAGGAGCCGGTGCTCCACGAACAGAGGTCCAAGCAGCGGCGGCCTGGCTCTCCGGGTGAGGCTGGAGGGAAGGAGCTGAGGGGGGGAATCCCCTCTGAGCACCAGCGCTGTTTGGAAGAACGCGACGGCTCCGAACTTCATAAGGAGTCACTCCGGTCCTGCTCAACTTTTAACATACAGAGTGTGTTTTAGAATTCTTGCTTTTATCTTCTTTTAGGTTATTTGAATGTAAATGAGTTGTATTTTATTAAGAAAATATTTTAAAATGTAAAATTTCTGCGTAATTGTATAATGCCATGGTTTTAATTGTCCCAAGTGTCAATAAACTTTTTTCGAAAGAAAAAAGTAGGAAGAAATGTCCCAGCCATTTTAGGGCCTCACTCAGAGGGCGGGGCCACAGACTCCCTGAGGTCCACTGCTTTCCCCTTCCTAAGATTGATACCACTGCTCCTGCTCCTCCTATTGCCTCTCTCCTGCTGCTGCATCTCCTTCTGCACATCCTGCAGGATCCACTCCGGTCTAGGACTGACCTCCTGGGCCTGACCTCCTGGGCCTGACCTCCTGAACCTGACCTCCTGAGCCTGACGTCCTGGGCCTGACCTCCTGGGCCTCACCTCCTGAACCTGACCTCCTGAACCTGACCTCCTGGGCCTCACCTCCTGGGCCTCACCTCCTGGGCCTGACCTCCTGGGCCTCACCTCATGGGCCTGACCTCCTGCGTCCGACCTCCTGGGCCTCACCTCCTGGCCCTGACCTCCTGGGCCTGACCTCCTGAACCTGACCTCCTGGGCCTGACCTCCTGGGCCTCACCTCATGGGCCTCACCTCCTGGGCCTGACCTCCTGGACCTGACCTCCTGAGCCTGACCTCCTGGGCCTGACCTCCTGCGTCCGACCTCCTGGGCCTCACCTCCTGGCCCTGACCTCCTGGGCCTGACCTCCTGAGCCTGACCTCCTGAACCTGACCTCCTGAGCCTGACCTCCTGGCCCTGACCTCCTGAGCCTGACCTCCTGGGTCCGACCTCCTGGGCCTGACCTCCTGAGCCTGACATCCTTGGCCTGACCTCCTGGTCACCTCCACCTCCTCCTTTTCTGCTGTGTACCACCTTTCAACCTAGAGCTTTCTAGTTCAGTCATAGTGAACTATAATTTGTAAACAAAGTCATGTGGGTGACGATCATTTCTCCCATTGGACAGTAGGACAGGGCACAGACCAGGAAAAAGGGACCTTTGAAAGTACTGCATTCTATTGAGCACATTTGTGCTGTTTTTACGATCACAGTACCAATATGATTGTCAAGAGCAGGTTGTAAGAGGCTGGTTTCACAATGGGATATGAATTGTTAGAACAACATCTCTGTAGTGATTTGGGTTTTCTATGTCTTTATTTAGGTTTCTGTGTTCTGTAGAGTCTCTGTGTTGTCCTGTCTACCCCTTGATTGTTCCCAGCTGTGTCTCGTTCCTTGATTACTCTCTGTGTATTTAATCCCGCCCGTGCTCCTTGTTCCTCATCGGGTCCTCGTTGTATTTGCCTCGTCATATTTGCTGGTTTACGTCTGTTGCTGCCGTCCTTTGTGTTTCCAGTTGCTACCAGCTGTTGAGCCTTAGCCTTCTGCTCTCTTTGTGCTGCCTGGATTATTTGGACTTTGTATTTCTGGATTCTACGTTAAATCATCATTTCATTCCCTAAGACCTGGGTCCACTGCTCCTGCCTCACCTCATTCAACAGCAAATCATGACAATCTCCATATGTGGCTGCCCATCTGAACGAGACGACATGCTCTGTGTTCTGATTCTGCTGCCAGCAGAATCAGTGTGATTTCAGTACATGCAGTAGCAGCATCAGTGACGTTGAAAGGCTCAATTTTACCACGATGACCAGTGGCAGTGTCTCCTGAAGTCCAATAAGACGTAGATTTCCTGTTGGTTTGGAACAAGGCCGGTCTGTATTCACACCAGAAGTGAACCCCACCAGAGTTTGTTTGGAAGCGGGCTGAGAACGCCTTTAAAAGTGTGTCTCTGTTCGGTTGTTTGGACCACAGCAGGATTTGGTTGAGTGTATTAACACCATTACAAAACGTCCAAACCAACAGAGGAAACAAACTCTGGTCCATTTAAAGCGGACTAAATGTGTCAGTTGTGAATACGTTCTAACAGAGGATGGGAGTTCCTTCAGAGGTTTAACAATGCCCAAAAACTTCACTGTTTTTTGAAAGCTTGAAAGTTTTGAAATGATTTCTCTGCAGCTCAACTTGAGAGATTCAACTCTCTCAAGTTGAATCTCTCAACTTGAGAGAGTTGAGAGATTCAGCAGAATCCATTTTAGGAATTGTTTTGTCCTCTCAGAATTGTCGTTGGAAAATCAGGGTAATTTTCCACCTTTGTGCAAAGAAGAGATGCCATTAACATTTGGTCTGTGGTACAGATTGTTTGCCATAATTGGTCAGCCAAATGTTTCTGTAGTCATGAACATGACATGTCAATGTGTGTGTAGATAATGTGGTATATTTTGTGTATATTTTGGTGGAAAGGTATGCTATGGCTTTTAGGCCTTACCTACACGTCTCCTTCTTTCTGCTGAACTTACAAAGAACTCTTGGACATCCTGGGGCGATATTAGGAGTTTTACACTCTCTCCCCTCACCTCACACACACAGAAGCAGAAACACACGGCAGTGTCTAATTGATCTCAGAGGAGAAACGGATGCGTTGAAGAAAACTGGCATGAGCCTACCTCCTCTGGACGTTTTTCCCCTCTCTTGTACTCGGCACTCTTTTTTTTTTTTTTTTTTTTTTTTGTCAGTTTCTTGCCCAGTGATACTCTTCCCCCTACTCTGTTCATCACTTTATGAGCAGCAACTCCATCATTCAGTTTGATTGCAGCTAAACAAGAAGAGTTGGAGATGGAGAGAGTTGCAGGAAGAGAGCGAGAGAGAGAAGAGGCCCTTTATTAAACCTGCTACTAATTGAGATAGGACGAAAATAATGGGGAGTGACACTTTAATGAAGACATGCTATGTGCTACCACTTCTTCCTTCCTTCCCCTCTGCTTCGAGGAGGAGGAGGCACAAGAGAGAGAATAAAGACGAGGAGAGAACGGGAAAAGGCTTAAATTCAACTTTTTATAGTGAAAAAGAAGCAGGAGAGTAGGACTGATAGTGACTCACAGCTCATGCTGTAATGTGTTTTCAGCGACATGTCAAAAGGGAGAGTTAAACAGAGTTACGGGCAGAGATGTTGTTCTATTGCGTTACAATGCAATTATGTTTCATCAGGACCATTCCGCTGCACACTTCCAATAGCCTAGGCTTTGTGCTTTGTTTGGTGCAACATCTTTGTGTAAAAAGTGAAACTGTCGAGCAAAGTTGTGCCATAATGGAGCTCGATTAGAGGAGACACACACACGGAGACACCTTCGATTCGGCCACTAATCTCAAAACCTGACAGCAGATGAGACGCAGTGGATCTTGGCAGGGTCATGAACCTTGCTATGACGAAAACAGGGCTATATAATAATTTATGCTTTATTCCAATAAGTGGTTTGAGCGCTGAAAGTCCGGGAACTTACGCTTGTCTGTTTCCTTTCCACTTTTCATACTAATGTTCAAAATTAGTCTCTAAAAGAGTGCAGCATTCTGTTTATTATCTCAGCTCTTAGTGGCTAAGCTAAACCTGCTGCTAATGCTAAAGCTCAGCTAATGCTATTGTTTTCGCAGTGTTTACAAAATAGCTTTATTTGTTTGTTACAGACATCCGTAGCAGGCAGATGACTCTGACAGACAACTGCTGCTGTTATTAATGGAGGTGTATTTTTTATTTTCATACATATATTACTACATAACATTTTCATGAGTTGTCTTTGAGAGATATTTATTCTATATGTATAGAACAGAGAGCAGCATTTAGTTTTAAAAAAACTGCGAAACAGCTGAAGCCATGAGTTCCTTTAAATCAAGGCTAAAATCTCACTTGTTTTGATTTGCTTTGATTAGTAGCAAGTGGAACATTGAATAACATATTCAATGTGTGTTTTCCTGAGGATTTCAATTATGGAATTTGACAAAATGTATTGTTTCTTATTGTTTTATATTTATGATGTAAAGCACCTTGAACTGCCTTGTTGCTGAATTGTTCTGTACAAATAAACTTCAACATCAGCACTGAACTTAATCCTTCATCTACTGTTGTTTCATACCTAAGCTTTATGCAGGGATTCATAGGTAATAACTGAGACTGAAAACTATTTTGCTATGATTTCCTCATAATCAGGTGGTATCCAATGTTTTGACCTAAATTCCTAATTTTGTTAATAATTTCCTTTGGCATTTATTAATAGTCATTCTTAGCCAAACCTAGTGGTGATATTTTTAAGAACGTGTCATCATAGACTCAGAAAATATTTTGATCTCGTAAAAAAAAAACAAAAAAAACAGCATGTTACACCTGTTTTAGATTTATGTATGGAAAAGCAACAATATCAGCAAAATCTGAACATGAACTCTAGCAAAACACAAGTGCATAAAGACTCTATCTACTGCCTCACTCTTGTTGAAGGCAGAGACAATGAGGACAAACAGAGACAATGAGGACAAACAGGGATTGGATATTAATAGAAAAACATTTACTGTGTTTGGTATAAATGTAAAAAATGTAGTGACAAAAAATGCAAATTGCACTTTGGCAATAATAAAAAAAAGCATGGACACTGCAAAAAAAAGTGAGGCCATATTTACTACACAGTTTCAAATGCTGCAGATGTGAGAAGTGTCCTGCTGAGATTAAAACTGTGTCTACCTACACTCACCCCAATCCCTAAGCCCCCACCCATTACTAACATGCATACACAGGATGTGGCTTCCTCCTATACTGTAGATGAATATGAAATCAGTAACAGGTATAAATATTTATGAAATGCATTATTCTTTGGCTTTCCTGCTAAAACAAGGGTGAGTGTGATTTGGCCCTGTCTCTCTTAGTTCAGTAGCTTTTTAACAAGAGAGACACAGGCAAACCTCAGGTGTTGAGATATACACACACACACACAAAACACACACACGCACACCCCTACTCAGTATACCAGCATGGGATAATGTATAACCAAAAGCTTTGCTGAAACACAACATAAAGATATTATGTTCAGCTTTAGAGAAGCTTCCAACTAAGCTGACAAATCAAAAAGTTGAAACAACACAGACACAGAAGGATAAGAACATAGCATTATACACACTTACTGAGAAAAAAACATTAAGCCCTCAATAAATATTTTTTATTGAGAAAAAATCATTAAGGTCTGATCCAACTTGGATGCTGTTTGGAAGTAAACGACCTTAGATATCGAAATGATTGTCTCAGGAATAAGAAGACACATTTAAATTAGGTAGAAGTGATGTGTTCAAAATTGCAATACAGCTAATTTTCCAGAGTTTCCGACAGTCTTTTAGAACGGTCCTTTTGAAAAACTTGTTTCCCTCCTGGCATTTGGTGGCGCTGCACCAAGAACTACTGCAAGAAGTGTAACAGTTGTTAAAAGGCTCAATAACGTCACTCTGGCATCAGGTTCTGCACCAGTTTATTCCTATAAGACACAGTGTGGGACACACTCAAGCAGCGCAGTCAGGCAGCTTACCCTTTTTATATATATGTTGACAACAAATGGAATAAAGAAAAATAAAATTGTGTACAAATTAGCATCAAGAAAACATTAATACATAATTCTAAATAATATAATTAAAAATCAAAAATATAAATAAAAACTCAAAGTTCCTGCATAAAGGACCTATTCTGAAATACAGTCCTTAAATTAAAAGACATGGAACCACAACAAGTAACAGTGTGTATTCAGTACATACCTATAAGACACAGTGGGACACACTCTATGGAGACCTCCATACATCAGATTTTAGTGATAAAAGACCACTAAATTCTCCCTAGTGCTAGACTAACCGTTTGTTCTGGTTGTATCTACCCAGAATCCTCTGCACTATTGCCCTCTTCCTGGTTTTGCAATGCTCTCCAGTCCGCTTTGAGTTCACATATGCATTCAATCCCCAACAGACTTCACTTCAACCAAACTGAAAAATAGCGAACTCTAGCCTGTCAGAGTTTGATTACACATTCACGCCTCAACAAATGAACCAGACTTTATAGGCAAACTAGAGTTCTGTTAAAGTGAACCAAACAGGGCTTGTGTGAATGTGCCCTGGTACAACCCTACACCATATTCCCATTACAGGACAGAAGTGTGATAGAGTTCTATAATTCCTGGTGCAGAATATGTCAGTCCTTGTCTTGGTGTAGTTTGTCTTTGTTGACCTGTAAATTCAGGACCTGGATGAAAAAACTATGGAAGTTGATAGCAACTGAAAATCAACTTCCTCGTTGGTTTAGCAATGTCACAAATCGAATTATTTCCTTTTAATGACATTTCATGAGAGTGAGACAGAGGCTGAGGCTTTAGTTGACTACAGGAAGGTTCTACGGTCAAACGCTGGCCTGGTTGCTTCTGTGTGGAGTTTGTATGTTCTACCTGCGTGTTTGTTGGTTTTCCCCAGGTATTTCATGTTCCTACCACAATGCAAAAACATGTATGGTTGCTTAATTTAACATTCTAAATAAGCATGGCTCTTTAGATTGTCTAGTCTCACTCTATGATCTGGTAATCAAAAAAACAGTATGGAAAAGTCTGTTCCCTTACCACCCTCAAGTAATGTATACATGATAACTGTAAAAAACAAATATATGTAAAAATAATTGACAAAAAGAAGAAATATGCTTCTGAAAAACGAGTCACTTCAAGTTGGAAAAAACTTTTCCATTTGTTAAATTCATGTATACCGTTTAACAAATAGTTCCAGAGTCATGTTGGTGAGATTGCCGCTGTAAACGACAGGCAAAACAAAGTTATGATGTCTCTCTCTCTCCTGGCCTCCCTGGCTTTCTCCTCTAATTCCCACGTTCTCCAGTATGATGGTAAAAAATGAGACTCCTTACGCTGCAAGCTGCAGCTTTTTGATTGAAGTGAGTGATTTTTCCCGGCCGCACACCTGCGTAAAACAGATGATAATGCTGTTGGAGTCATTTACTGTGACTTTACTAAGACGAATATGAGCGGCGCTTTCTCATCATGCAAATGTGCCTGCAAAGGGGAAAAAAAAAAACTCTTTTCCTCTCTCTCTTTTCTCTGGGGAGAACTATTTACAGCATTACAAAGAAAGATTACACGTTACCAAAGGATTCAACTCCATCTCTGAATGCAAACCTGTCCTTTCCTATCAACATGTCTCTCATCCCTAATTGCTTTGGGTTTAACTGTATTTATATAATATCAGCCTTGTTGGGTCTTGCTGGCACTGGTTCGATTGATAGGAACACATCATCATTACTGGACAGTTTCCACTGTCACATAGCCTCCGGTTTAAATGTCGCCGTCTTTCTATCCGTCTATCTGTCCTGCCTCTCCTTTCCCTCTCCCCACTCTCTGTCTAATAGCCCTTCATTTTCTCTACCCATTGGCCCTGGAGGCCACATGTAATACTCTGAATGACCCAACTGGCTGGGAATACACCAGATTTGTCACACGGACACACACACGGCCATATTCATTGGTTTTCTCCTGCCACTAAATGTCAGCTGTCGTCAAAGGAGTCAGTAAACAGCAGGATGGCAAATTGTGTATCCTGCCTCCGATTAACATGAAAGTGGGTAACCTTTAATGGTGCCCTGGACAGCTTAACTCTGGTGAAGCCAAAGTCGTCTTCGTCTTCATGGTTTGAGCCAGTGGCAACATTCGGTTGCTGATATGTGACTGGTATGATGTGAAAAAAGTGTTTCCATTAAAGTTTTGCAAACTAAACCAATTTTGATGCCACCTCATCCTAGCATCAAAGCTGTTAAATGTATGTTTATAATGTCAAATTGTGCAAATACATGAAAACACAGGGAAACCCCAGAAAGATAAAAACTTAGGAAAAAAAAGTACACTTTGGGTTTTTTCTTTTTATCCTCAGAACGTGCATCTTTTTCTTCTAAATACAGATTATTAGGTTAAGGTTCCAAGAGCCTTAAATTAGCTCAATTCTGTTTTTACAAATAATGCAGTTCTCACTCTGACTATAAGAAACTGACTGGATGATTTGCCGAGAAGCTACCAGGACTTGCATGAAGTAGGCATATTTTCTAACAGAAATCAAGATGCTAGCATCCACTTATCAGGTCTGCAACTGCTTGAATGCTCCACCATCTGTGGTCTTACTGATACTTTAAAAATAATTAAAAGGCAACAATTCATTTTGAATCTACTCATTTGCTAAGAGCTTCTGAGTAGCCAGCTAACTTCAATTCAGTTCAGTTCATTTAAACTGCGCCAATTTACAACATATTTTGCCTCAAGGCCCTTCACAAAAGATCTTACAGATTCATTGAATTAATTTAAGGCTGCAACATCACAAAATGTGGAAAAAGTGAAATGCTGCGAATACTTTCTGAGTGTGCTCTAAATAAGGTTTTCTACAAACAGTCGTGGCGTTTTCTGCAGTTCAGGCTTCTGTGAAGTAAAAAAAACAAAAGCCTTAACTCTGATAAACTTGCAATATTATTTTTATGCAATAATTGCTCATACAACAGCTCACAGTCTTTTTTGCAATTCTATCTTTAGCTCACATACTCCATCTTTATGGAAATAGTCCTTAATGTGTACAAGGATAAATGTGCGAGATAATCCAGGTCAGCAACTTGCCTACTAATCATAACTGTGCTATGGTGAAGTTAACTTAGTTAAAGGGTAAAGGTAACCGAAATGATCCAGTTAAGGTCTTGCTGAAACTGTATGTTTTGCTAAAAAGTACTTAAGTGTTTAAGGACAAAGTGTTTGACTCCTGCAGTTATGCATGCCATCACCTTCCCAACTGCCCACATCTTTACGAGGTCATAGCTTTTCTTTAGCTTTAATTAAAGATAAACAACAAAGTGTAGAAAAAAGAGAGAGGTGGAAAGAAAATAGCTGTGAAAACTCTGATCATTTTTATGAGAATATTTTTGGTTTTCTGATTTCTGAGGAAGGAGTTAAGATCTGATATTGGCATAAAAGTTGTTGATATCAGTCCGCAGTGCAGGCTAAACATGCTTACAATCTAAGGAGACAAACCGCTCAGGGAACGTGGTTGTTCCGTCACTGCTGCTATCTTGTTTTCTCATTGTTCCAAGCACATTTCTCATGTGCCATTTGAAAACGTATCACCTTTGCATGCTATCATGGGTTTGATAGCAAGACACTCAAATCCTCTGTTTTGATATTTATGAATAGCTGTATCCAGGGAACGAAGATTGTTCCCCCACTGCTTACAAGCATCTGCGTGTGTGTGTGTGTTAGTGTGCTCAAATCTTGAGGGATGGAACGGCGGGTGTCATAAGTAACTGACCTGAGACACCCCCATGTTTAATCTAAGAGCAAAACAGGACTCATCTGCAGGCTGAATATTGAGTATCTGAACATTTTCTCGCTCGTCCTTGCTTCCTCTCTCTCCGTATCTCTTTATCACACACATACACATGCAGACACAGATGCAGGCTCATATCCCTATGTTGTGTGTCAGAAGAATAAAAGTAATGTCTGCCTCTGGAAAAGCCTTTACAAAATGAAAAAGAATCAAGGCTTTCTAATATTTTTTTTTTCCTCGTGGGATATGAGCTTTGTGTTTCTCGGCTACTCCTCCACCTCTGAAATTACTTCAAACTGTTGGCTCTGATTTATACACACCTCCAACTGTTTAAAGTCTTCCTGTTGTCTTAAGTTGAGCTGCAGGGCTACATCTAATGCATGTATCAGTCATTACAGTAGGTTCACCGCTAGAATTGTCCACAAAGAGCATTCTCTTTTCTTTCTCTGGTTCAGATGACTAAAATTTAGGATATTCTCTCAAGGGTTCAACAAACTATTGAAAATGCAGCAGCTCCACCTTGGACTCTTGTTCTACACCAGCTTCCAGTCCTTTTTAGTATTAAGGTTCAAAAATGGCACCACCTTCCTCTACAGAAGTATTACACCATCACAATCCACCCGAGGTTCAGTTGGAGCTGAGCATTCCTAGATCCAGCAACGAAACCAGAGCTGCACCCCAACTCTGGTCTGTGGAACAGATCCTTTAGTTGGAGCGTCTCAGACGGCTGAGCTTTTGAAATTGTTGCTGATGTAACAGAGTTAAAAATGTATTTTGTTTATGCCACTATCTATTTATTCTTGAAATGTGTGAATATTGAGCCTTTATTTTGATGGTCCTGTATTCTGTGCACCTTGCTACTTGTGCGTATATGACTTACTCTTACCTCACATTGCCGCCGAGCATTGTGAGGGTAGGTTATCTCTGGAAATGTTACTTGTTCTTTTTCAACCAATAATGTTTCAAAAGAACAGGAGTTCGTTTTCATTTTTATTTCATTTTTATTTCCAGTCTGCAAACCAGACTGGATATAGTTCAGGATATATCCTAAAATATTACTGTGAGACTCAGCTATTATTTTGCCTGTAAGTACAACTTTTATGAATATATTTGCATGTATCCTTTTGTGCCACTTCTATCCCCCTTGTGGAAAGTTACCGTAATTGCACTCTGTAGCCTTTTGTTACACTTACAACTCATTTGTCTTTTCAACCATATTTTCCAGACTATAAATTGCACCTTTTTTGATAATTTGGGTGAGAGGAGAAGGAGACAGAACTCACAGCAACAGACAATGCCACAGTCACTGATAGAAAGTCCTTTCATACGTTTCCGTGGTTCCTGCTGTGAACTGGATCAAGGTCCTGACATTCTTCTTAAAACTATGTTCCAATGCTTGTGTTTCATCAGCTTAGTGTCAAGTGACAGATACTTTATCTGATTCAGAAACACAGCCGAGCACATAAGGACACTGACAAAAAGGGGATGTGATATTTTTTTAAATGAATAAAAAATTTACTGATCATTCTTTTGCTCTTTATTTCTTGATGAAACACCCTCCCACCCCCACTTTGCCATTCTGCCTGTGATCACATGGAAGATTTAATTAAAGACTAGAGGATTATACCAGAGACCAGCACTCTTTCACCTTCTCTCATCATTATTTCCAAGACCTTTACTCTCATTTCCTCCTTGTTCGATGGCTCTTCAGGTTAAGGGTTTTAGTATTTCAGAGAGAGGGATCAAAGCTTTCTACCTACAAGGTGAGGGATCTATGACTTGTTCCGTCTCTGTGGGAAACAGATTTCATACGTCTCCAACATGCTGTGGAGTTGTATCAATTTTGATCAAGACTGAATACAGCCAGGATCCAGTGGTTTGCTAATAACAGCTTATTGGTCTCTTTAAACTGACAGTAACAGTACTGTCAGTTTAAAGACAGTACTGTCTCTAAGTAACTACGACTAAGTAACTATGTAACCTTCAGTTATTACAAAAATGCTGTGAACTTAGAAATTTGACTCTGTAATTTGACTTCCTGAAGTACGCCTCTGGCTGTTGGTGTTAGACCAGTTCTGTTGAAGAGATTTCTTGATTTTACTGATCAGACAGTAATAATTGATCCAAAAGATGATAGATAGACAGACAGACAGATAGATAGTCAAAGTTAATTAAAATAACAAGGAGGACATTTATATCAACTCAGGCTCAGCTTGGCTTGGATAACTTTTTTAATGCATACAGTTATAACAGATTGTATTGCACTGTTAATGGGTATCTTTTGACATCCATGCAAAATCTTTTATGAAATTACTTGCAGTTGTTTGTGATGTGGTGATACAATATCATCAATAGAAAATACAGGATTATGTTCAATCTTTTTATTATTATTGTCAAGATAAAGGACAACAATAAGACTCTAAGTACATCGGTGCAAATTTCCCATAGTTGTGATAGCAGATAGATGTGGACAACGATTCTTAGACATAAAATAATATGTATTTGGGGTCTTTTTCTCACCTTTGTCATACTTTCTAAAGGTTGTAAAACACACAACCAAACACACTTTGGATGTGTTTGGTTGTCCAAAAAACATAATAAAAACTTTTCTTCCTTTTATGATTTTCAATAATTGTTCAACAAATGTCTGAATTGTTATCTGAAGCCAGAAATGTCCCTTACTGGCATTTTTTTATAATGTAATTTCTAGAGCAGAAAACCACACACTATATATTAAACAAAGATGATGCCAAAATGGTACTTTAAAAGACTTTCAAATGAACCTAAATATGCATAAAACCTATTACATAAAAGGGGTGTACTGCCTTTTAACCTAAATGGCGGATGGAAAGCATTTCTCTTCTTTCTCTCAATGAGGTTTCTACATACATCTTTGTGCTCAGTCATAATAAACACTGACAGAAATCAGAGCCGTGGATGTAGGTTTAAGACACGTAAAGTGGGGTTTGCTTAATTGTGCTGAAGGTGTAAAAAACTGTCAAGGATGCAAATAGCAGGCACAGTAGGGAGTGGACACACTCTAGTTAAATACCCTTAGCCTAAATATGCACACAAGATTATGCTTTAGTGTAATAAAGCAGGCAGTGACACTGCGACACGCTGCCTACACAGGAAGTGTCACCTGATGTATAAAACCTGCTGGATGGCGGTGCAGCTGTTAGAACTACTGATCTGCAGCACGAAGGCCTAATAACCAACTCCAATACTTCATGGAGTTAGTTTCTCTGGCTTCCTCCCACAGTTCAAAAATGTATGTCTTTGTGATTGGCCGCTTTAAACAGCTCTTAGGTGGTTTTGCCAAAACATATCCAGCTTTTTGCAAGCTGACTGTTGGGCGATCGGAACCAGCCTGCCTGTGGCCTTCCAAGGAAGTGAATGAATTGATGTATAGGACATGATTTTAAGAAAACCTGCTGTCATAAAAGTTTATTTTTTCTGTCAAAATCCCAAACTTTGATCAGTTATGTTCTCTACCTCAGGAGTACAGCATGGAATAAATCCTGGGGGAGAAACGACCAGTGAGACAAGGGAGTATTGTGTGAGTGGGTGATGCTAAATTCTATTTTCTGCAAAATTTCAGTGGTATTGTCAAATTACATAAAGGACAAAGGTGATCAGATTACTTAAGCGTGAGTGACAGCTTCTTTGAAGAAAACACATATTTGCAATAAAAAGTCTATTTAGTTGACGTCTTTGTGTGGAATCCTGTTTTCAACACGTGTGACTTTGCATGGTAGAGAAACAGAAAACTTGCTTGCATATGTGTTTGTATTAGAAACATTGTCAAAAAGAATAGCCAAGACAACAATTAATCTCTTTAGGTTTATTACTTCCTAGGCAGCAAGGAGAGAATGCAGTGAGCTACACAACCCACTGGTCAAAACACTGGCAAAGAAAAGAACTCATCTCATTAAGTACTTCATAGCAGCATATATGTGCGGAGGGTTTCCCAGATCTGCAAAGACCCCATGGATAGAACAATGGTGTTCCTTATCTTTACAGACAGTCCTTTTGTGCTGCAGAAAATGAACTTATGAACTTCGTCTCTACACATACCATATGCTGTTTTCACTTTAGCCACCTATACTTCACATTTATTCTGAAACTTGATTTCTAGTAGATAGTATAAAATAATAACAACAAACATTTTTCCAACTGTTTGGTTTGGCACGCCCGTATTATTTTCATGTGCTCCACATGCCATTTGTACAACACACTCATTCACAATTGCCAGGAGGCGTTTGTTTCTCTTTTAAATGGGCGACACGCCATATGTGTGGTCATTAGTCTAAAGACCGTCCTTCAGCCGCACCAGAGGACGACGTGTCAATGAGTAGATTAACTAGCCACTGGTGTTCTCTTGCTTTAGTGAAGGACCTTGAATTATAGCAACTTTCATTTTGTTTCATTCTCATCCACTTTATGGACCTTTTCACACAGATCACAAATGTGTGGCTTTAGGAAAACAAACCAACAACTTCTCTTTAAAAGGAGCTTAAGCTACCTGAAGAACAGGAAATACCTTGGATGTGTCTGGATGAACACAGAATTATATGTATATAGTATATGTATAGTATGTAGTATAATGTTATATGACATAATATGTTATACTCAGTATTTAAAAGCTGACTTCTTCATTTCAAGAATTATTACATGTGTTATTTATAGGAGCTGAAAAATAAAAGGCATTAAGACATTATTCTTTTTTTATCAATTGACCAATTGACATACATATACAGGGATCTTTTACAGTATTGCTCTTGGATCTTTGAAAGAATATTTACTGCAACACAAACTGATAGAATATGCATCCAAATTCTACACATGAATGGTTATCACTAAAAGCTTTCAAAGGAAAATTCCATACTTCCAGAAATTGGGAAGCAGCAGATCTCAAAGTGTCGACACAGTGTCATGTGGTTAAGGGACATTAGTCCTCACACACACACCTCTCTGCCAATCACAGCAGATAAAGCGCCATAAAAGTACAAGCCATTTACCCTGTAACAAAATTTCTTTGGAGGAGGAAATGATGACTGACGCGTTGCAACATCTCATTTTATTTTCAAAGTTATTAGAAAAAAAAAAGAAAAAGAATGGAAGGTGTTGGTTGAACCTCAGCCCGGTGCATCAGACCAGAACTGAGCAAAGATAAGAGTTCAGTTTTTATCCAACAGTACATACTTCTTCACAACCGGGGTCAATGGCCTGCAAACTGTCACATAATGTTGGGGAACAGGAGAAAGACTAGGAAAGAACGAGGAAGTTTAGGGAACAGCGCGGGAAGCAGGACACAGCAGCAAGACAACCAGATACTTCCATCACATTCCTACTACGTTGGACTGAACAGGGGAACCCAAAATGTTCATCCATAACACATTTTTAGAAGAGTGGGCAAAATAAAAAAAAAAAAAAACAACTTTTGTTTCTGAAGTATTAGGATACAACTAAAGAATTTGGAAGCAAAAATTTGAATAGTCTGACAAAATGCTAAAAATAAACCCATGAGCCTCAAGATGGGAAATGCAGTTATTACATGTTAATGTGTGATATTTTGTGAGGCTACTGGAGGGTTTTGTGTTGTTTGTGTGTGAAACCTAATCATTAGATAAATCAACATCATAGACTTTATCACTTCACAAATGATCTCACACACTTTTCTGCCTTAACATACAATTATGAAAAACAGCACGCTTGTATCCTGACCCACACGAGCACTGTCACAAAACCAGATCACAGACACGGCAGATGTGATATCCAGAAGGCACAGGGCCTTACCTGAGTCTTGCTAGCCCAAAGCCTGTCACTGCGTATGGACCGACCCATTTATCATGTAATCTGGTGGGGAGAATGGACGGGCACTATCAGCAATCTGCTATTGATCCGCGCCTGGGGCCGTTGCTATTGTTCATCTGTAGCCCTCAACTGGCACCCAGTATTAATGAAAGAAACTAAACAATGCATAGCAATCATGCTCCCACTCCCCCCACCCAAAACCCCACCTCTAAGCACCCTACCGTCCCACTCTGTGTGTGTGAAGGGAAACAAGGGGCTGGGTGGTGGTGGTGGTGGTTGTAGAGAGGGGAGAGTTTTTCTAAGTTTAGCAGAAAACTTTTGTTATTATGTTTCTCTTTGAGAAGGTGTAAGCAGGGGAGAAAAACACATTTATCATGTCAGAGATAGCTCATATCATTGCTGACCCTGAGCACCAGGCAACACTGTTGATATCGAAGGCACCTATTGAATATTGCTCAACGCCATCTTCTGCCTGGGAAATTGAGACATATTGTAAGTCTTTACCAGCTAAATTCCTCCACAATTTTTCTCTTACAATTGGGAAACTGCTAAAGGAGTTGTCGCATTACAGTTATTCCACAGCGGGCTTGTGAGAAGGCCGTGACGAGTCTGAAGGAGCGTGTTCAATTCAGAGAGGATTTCTAAACCGGATGACTGATTGGAGCTTTTTTCATTTATATTGTTTCTAATAATATTCCTGAAACGCTGTCAATAGTTAGTTTAGTTTGTGTTTGATGCCAAACAGGCCAAACCATATGAGTCCAAAGAGTGGCATGTGGGCCGTTTGCAGACATTGGAATGATTTCATCCAATATGCAACTAAAATTCAAGAACTGTACAAATATGGCTAGCATTGGTGAATGTTATAGATTGACACAAAAGTTTTGGGTGTAAGATTTTTACAGAGAACTTAAAATCTTATTAAAGTAGACAATGTTAAGAACACAAAGGATTCATCTTCTATTAAACACACTTGTTTCAGTTTTAATCTCTCGTAAATTATAAGCATCCAACAAAGCCAAATGTTTACATAAGCTAATCTTGGCTTGGTGAGGTGAATGAGCAGCGCCACACCAGCTTGTGATTGACAGCGCTAAGACCCTCCTCCTGGCTCTGATTGGTTGTTTCTAGTTAGTGCTGGGAGAAGGCAGAGGAGTTTGATTTTTCACAGATTATCTGTCTCACACCATACTGTCACAAAATGGTGACAGTTTCAACAAATATGTAAAAAACAAATCCTATAAAAGTTGCATACTGCAGCTTTAATGTTTGGTACTGGGATCACTTCACTATCCCTTCTCAATGCGTTCCACCACCAGCCACACACTAAAATGATGGTCGGGAAGTTTGGTACAGAATGTAGCTTCTTAGCATCCTACCTAGAAACCTGAAAACTACCCCTTTAACACCAGGATAGATGGCAGGAAGGCTGGTCAGAGGAGAGCAGTATGTTGTAGCCAATATACTGCTTATGTTGGCTACAATGTAGCTTACTACCATCAATATGTGAATGTGTGATTGACTGATTGTAATGTAAAGCACTTTGGGGTCATCTGGACTCGATATACAAGTGCAAACCATTCACCATTTACCATTTACCATTGCTCACCTATGGTACTTCTGGTGTGACAAAATTGACCCAAAAACTGTGACCACAGCATCATGACCCGAATCCAACTTCTTTAGGATTTTGAGAATCATCTCACTCTTATAATTTACCAACGCAACGTTGAATCCTATTTTATTATTATTCTTTGGCAACGCTCCATTTTATCCATTCTCCTCAATCTTAGACTTTACTGACGCAGAATAATTACGAAATCTGTTTTCTGTGAGAAAGGACTGTCATCCTCTCAATTAGCATTGAAATACTTTCAACTGAACACACTTATTTTCAACAGGTTCAAGAGAATCAATATTTTCTTCTGAATCAATTTTTTTACATTGTCTGTATCCTTTTAATATACCTCATAAAAACCATAACTCAGGTCTGACCAGCTGAAATGCAGCAGGAATGTCGGGAGGCTAATTTCTGAACTAAAACCTAAAAAAAAAAACACTCACATTTAGAAAGACTAATATTCAAATAAATCCACAATCACTTAAGTATTAAGTCAGTGAGTTGGAGACAGACGGTGCAGCCTTTTGAAAACAGCTTATCAGAGGGTATATCATGAAGATATACGGTAACAAGCAGGGGGTAAATCAAACAGACACCGTTAGTAGGTAAGAGTCGGGCCGACAGTTCGGGGTAAGTCAGAAGGACGTGGATCCTCCCCTCAGGGCTCCAGAGGTAAGATGCCGTGGGAGAGGCACCAGCCACAAGATAAGACTCTCACGTAGGGCTGCTGTCGTGTAGCTGCTCCTCTAATGCAGTCAGGCCCTGGTTCTCAGCTCAGCTCTGATCTCAACAACCTCTCCTGAGACTCGCTTGTCACAACCCAACCCTGGCACAACTCTGAGCAGCTCCACACACACAGATACGCACACAGACAAAGAGGCGCTTAGGCGTTTGGGTGTACGTCTATCAACAAACGAGTTCTGAGCCACGTGTGTCTTCTGTGAGCAGCTGAGGCTGAAGCTAGACAAGTTCTAAGACTGAAAGAGGATCAAGGCACAGCAAGCGTTACTTGGATCTATGTGCTTCAGTACATACAGCGGTGGCTCGGCTCAGCCTGTGGCTCTAAGGCAGTGTGCATGCGCGTGTGTGTGTGTGTTGGAGGGGATGAATACAGGCACTCTCTTAGATGAAAACGGTAGTTTCATAAAATATTTAAAAACAAAATTTTATGGTAAATTAATTTATCTACCTTTTTTAGCCTTGTTGAGTGTTTAGAGCTTTAGCCTATCCTACATGCAGCCTACCATATACCTGTCCATAAGTAATAAACAGGCTGGGACAAATGGGTGATAGAACTTTCACTGGCAAAGAACCACTGAACAAGTTGGTCACCATTATTTTCCAACTCTGTACCAACATTATAAAAGGGGCAGTATTGTGGAAGATCAGCGATTTTGAGTTACATCATGTTATAATGTCATTTCCTCATCGAAAGCTTACCTGGAGTGCCTTGATTCTTTCATGCATCTTTGTGACAAAAACATAGAAAATATGAGTGTGTATTTGAGCTTTAAAACAGTAGACTATTTCCAATAAGTGACATTAAAACTGTAATTGTGCAAATAACAGAAATGTTTATTTTTTCCTGCTCAGAGTCTCAGAAACTGTTTCATGCATGAAACTCCACAAAGATTAGCTGTGACGTCACAAAATGGTGGTGGTGAAGAGCAGAATTCACATATTCGATGACGTTAAGTCCTGTTTTTACAGACGACCCTAAACAAGAACCTGAAGCTGATTTTTTTTTATTGTTTCCATCATCCCTACCTTATAATTATATGTCACTATATTTAATATTACACGGACCCCCTGTCTGGAGCGGCGGTATTGCACTCAGCTCAGCCATACATCATCTCCTCTCTGCTGACCTCTCATACAAACACAGGATCCAGATTCCGGACACCGGTCAATGTTGCAGCAGGTTTTCTCTTTGAGAACATGACAGAACCATCCATGTCCCGACTCTCAGCTTCTGAATGTCACCGTTCTGCTGTGTGTTTGGGTTTTATCTGTGTTTGTGTTTGATTATTTCTCATGCGTCTCCTCCCAGCTGTTCCTCGTCCTCTTGATTACCCTGCATGTGTGTGTGTGTGTGTGTGTGTATTCCCACCTATGCCCTTGTACGCCACCAGATTCTTGCACTGTCCTCAGGTGTTCCTAGTTCTGCTGAGTTGTCCTGTTAGTGTTTTGGACTTTTAATTATCATGCAATTTCCACACTCATGTCTTTGATTTAATCCTCCACTCACTCATCATTCAACCATAACATTTAGTGTTTTTTGTTTCCACATCTGTTCCTCTCAGCAGCAAAACATATATTTGCCAGTTAGTAGTTTTATTTTCATATCAAATATATCAGAAAAAAAGACATCAACTCAGGAGCAGCAGCTCGCTAAAACAATAAGCTTTCTCGTAATAATAAGGTATAAAACTTGTTAAAAAGCTTTAAGGCGTGTAACTTTTATTTTAAAAAATGTTTTTTTTTTTTTTTTTTACATATTTGTTAAAGTGACAGTATGTTATTATGAGACAGATAATCTGTGAAAAAGATTGATCTCCTCCTTCCAGTGCCTCTACTGCCTCTGCAGGAATGTATCGCTATCAGTCAAAAAGAGCCAATCACAGCCAGGAGGAGGGGCTTGCTGCTGTCAATCATGCTCTTGTACATGCTGCTCAATGTACCAATGGCAGAGAAACAACTTACCGTTCCAGGAAAACCGTTGCTTCTCACAGAGGAGTGTGTTTCTCCAAATAGCACTGAGAGGAGATCCATGAGCTTGAGTTTTTTGGGGGGTTTTTCAGATCATCTGTCTCATATCACACTGTCACAACATGGTGAAAGTTTTAACAAATATGTAAAACATGTTTTTATATATATATATTTGTATGTACAAACTGAAGCTTTCACAAAGTTCTAATCTTGTTATAAAATATGTATTTCTTGTTATAATTGAATAAACAAGAGAGGTCATAAGACATTACAGCTCCTGAATTTATTTCCTAGCTCTTGCTGTTAAACACATTCATGTGTTCTAAATGCTGTTTTCTGTTGTTTTTGTTTCTTATTGACAGTTTACAGTATAAAGGAGCAAGCTCAAACTTCAACTCAATCAGACCTACTTATTAAATCACTCTATTGCTGCTCATATTTTAATCATTTAACATGTTTGAATCCAAATGTAAAGATCTTAATATTCATCTATTTATTGTTTAAAACACAAACTTTTTAAAAAAGACCAAAGGTTTTTCATCAGAATGAAAATGTGCCGATGAATAGATTTACAAAATAGAAAACTGTTTTTTTTCTGTTTGCAAAGACAGTGTGTTTAAGGTCATAGCTGCAGTCTTTGTGTAATTATGTTCTTTAATCTTCATCATGTTTCAGCTGTGAAGGGAATAGTCAGAAGGATGTGACAATTAACTTTACACAAACTTTAATAGTGCAAAAAGTTTAAAACTATAAAACGATCAAAATGTTTTATTTATTTATTTATTTTTTGCTCAAAAGTATTTAGACTTTTATGAAACAGTTATGAAACTGTTTCATAACTATGAGACTGTTATGAAAGAGTAAAATTTTACCCTCATCACTGGTCGCAAGCAATCTGATGAAGGCTTCCTGACCGTTTCCATCCCAACTGCTTCCAGACAGGAGGGAAAAAATGAGTTAAGTAGGCAAAGAAAGAAGTTTCCCTGCAGAATTGCAGAGGATGGCATCAGAGCCATTTCCTCAGCCTTCAGCCTCTTCTGCTCAGAGGAGGAAAGAGTTGATTTAAATCCTACATCACCTTTCATTGTCTAGTACATCACTAACACTTAAGACTGTATCCCTTTTCTCTGTTCTCTGCTCCCTCTGCCATTTCCCACTATCTCCACCACCATGTCCTTTTTACGCTGCAATGATGAGCCTGTTCAGGTTCTCCATGCTGATGCAAGGAGCCTCACTGACAGGCACACAGACATGTGCACACACTGTGGAGACAAAAAAAGGAATGCAAAACACAGAGCAAACACACCAAGTAACAAATCAATACCGACAGCAGCACATTTCATTCACAGACAAGGAAGAAGCTCCCAAATTGTTGAACAATTAAACCGTGTTTTTTTTGTTTGTTTGTTTTTTGCAAAATGCAATTTGTAATCACCTTCTCAAATAAATAGTCAGAGCATTAAGTGGTGGCATTCCATGAAATTATGTAGCAGCCCCCCAGGAGTTCATTAACAGAAGTCTTGTTGGATATTTTTAAGAAGGGAAACCTCATTTTTAGTCTCAAATTTTGTTAAATATTGCAAAAAAAGTTTACCCTCGTTGAAATTTTGCACCAAGAACCACTAAAGGAAATAACATGAAACCCTCTGAAAAAGACACCAAAAGCAACTTCTTCTTCATGAAATGTAAAAAACAAAGTGTGGCGTCAGAGGACTTCTCTTTTGTCTTTGGTAGAAAGCCATGCCCCATTTCTCCTGCTACGTTTGACTCACAGGTTTGTTTTGGTAGTATTTACCCAGAAGGCCATGTGCTATAAACCACTTCCTGCTTCTCTGGTCCACTTGATGTTCACATAAGCATTCAAACTGCGCCAAAATTTACATCAACTGAACTGAAACGTAGGTTTTTAGGTGGACCAAAGTTTGATTACACATACACGCCTCCAAAAACAAACTAACTAAAGCAGGCTGAACAGGTCGGGTGTGAATGCACCATTATTCAAAGAAAATAAGCTATCCAAACCATGTTTAATACTTTGGATATTTGTACCCTAAGATCCTTGCTACACAAAGGTTATGTCATGACTTCACAGAAGTTAATAGGTTGGTGATTTAGGAACTGCAATATATCAGCAATTTGTGTTGGAGTGAAAGAACAAAGCAGGTCTAAAATTTGCACCGATGAGAAGAAGGACAGATGTATGATAAGATTCCCATCGCTGCAATATGTTGCAAGTCAGGCCATTTTCCCATGTTTCACAGCCCCTCACTCCTAAGTATTAGAGGCGTGTCAAGCAGAATAGTTATTTATGACCATTTGGAAGGCGAACTTTTTCAAAGCTGGAGGAGGGAAAGCGTTTAACCTGCACCAGGAGCCCAGAGCACCCCAAGCAGCATAGTACATCATGAATCCAGATGGGTTTGCATCTGGAAGAAGTCTAAACCAGACCAGAAGCATCTGAGTCTGGCTATTAAACTCACATGTGGCTAAATCTGCAGCAGTCATTATTCAGTAGTTTTGTCTGACGTCTGTTCTGCCGGGTGAATTGATCCAAATTATAATTCCTTGTATTGAAGAAAAAAAAAAATACTTCAGCACTCACAACCTCAATATGTTGGCCTATTAACTGCTAATTAGTTATAATTGCCAATACTTTTCTCAAACTAATCATTCCCAAGGCAGGAGGTGGCATAAACTTGTAGATCTGTTCCCAACCCTCAGGCCAGCCATTAGTTTCTTGCCACATCTTCAAAGATTAAGATATGATGACAAATAATCACAACAGGAGATGAGATGGATGTCAGAGTCAGAGCAGTTAGAATGTGTCACTTACAGGGAGGAGAGGCTAATTGACTGGTAGATGAATCAAATTACATTATTTGAAAAAAAAAAAAAAATCAGCACAGATCAAACAAAGATTCCTTCTCCATCGTTTGGTGTTTTATAAGACAACACTGCGGCTGCAGATTCATGCTTATGCTATGGCAACTGGACTTTATCCCTCCAACTACTCCTTTTCATTCAAAGATTTTGTTTATAGCAACATTTTAAATTGTAAACAAATGAAATAAATAATAATAAAAATAAATATTTGAACTCCTTCCAAAACCAGAGAACCGTAGAGGGGCAGATTTGTGTATTTCCAGGCACATAGTGCCATTTTATACCACAGTCAAGTCACTTCTGTTGTTATTAAAATGCTGTACATATCAAATATTAATTGAAAAGAAATTAGACTCTGTAATTTAACTCCTTGAAGTTGGGCCTCTGTCTCCTTAAAAACTCTCGCTCTTTCTGAAACTCCACCTTCATGAAGTCATCACAACATGGCTCCTTTATTAACCCTTTAGCAAAGTTTTTACCAGTGTTGCTCTGAGCAGTAGCTTGTGTAATGAGCTCAGCAGATGTGCAGCTCCACCAGGTGTTTGCTAATTGCTGCGGGCTAGTCTGAAGGAGCTGAGTGGGGACACAGTGGAGGAGAGAAGCTCTGTGAGGCGGAAGCTCGGAAACTGCAACTCTGAGGAGGTCCAAGCAGGTGTTTTAAACAGCTGAATGGTTGCCATGAAGATCAAAGGACTTCTCAGATATGCTTGAAAGAATCAAAGAAACACTCCAGGTATGTTTTTATGAGGTAGTAAGTAACATTTTGACATGACGAAAAGCTCAAAAACATGACACTAGCCCTTTAATTGCTGCTTTTCTGGGGCGCTGCGGTGGAGTGTGTGATCGGTCCAGTGCTACTTTTCTAACTCCTTTACTTTTCCTAAGTGTTCCCTTCCGATGATAAAGTGTCCGGTGATTTGACCAGTTCCTTCCAGTCATTTTTCTAAGTCTGGTTTCAGATCTCCCAGACTCTAAAAAATACATTTGGGTTGCAGATCATGTTATGGACTTATTCATATTAATCTCACTTAGTTGTTTTGTTTTAGTGATGACAACTTATTTTTTTGTGTTGAATTAAGGTAAAAGTTACACATTTTCAACTGAAATGAACTTTTTACTTTGACTTTACTTGAAACAATTTAGTTCAATGCCTTGTTCGATTCCTACATCTGAATTCACGATTGAAGCTTCACCAGGGACAGATCCTGGATCAACCAGGACCCGAATCAACCATGGTGCTGTGGTGGTGCAAGTAGGATAAACTTTACTGAATTACTGGTTAAGCAATTCAATTAAGTTGGTCGAAGTACTTCCTTTTTTTTCAGTGCAGACCTGATCCTGACCAGATCAGAAGCTGCTGCTTTTCTCAGTGTGGGGGTGGTTATATTAACGGCCTCTCATTTTTTGCATATAGACAGTCTCAGTAAGTACCTGTAGTCACAACTGCGTGATGACCTCAATTTGCCATGACGCCAAGTAAAACAAACACCTGCACAAACAGACACACACCAACAAATCCAGTCGGTCCTACAGTACGAGACAGAAACAGTAATTTGTGTGTGACCTTCAGAACTTTTTACGTTTTCTCCTCTTCTGTCCCATAAAAATGAGTCACATGCAGCAAAAGGAGAAAATGCATACATCCATAATGGCCTCCTCTGGCGCAGCCCGTCCGGACAAGGTGAATAGGAATTATCTTGGAGACCTTGCAGGAGACCTTCAGGCTGACACCGATGCCCTGTGTGGCTACAGGAAGTGTGTGTTTTTGTTGTTTTGTTTTTTTTTGCAGAGCCATTTATGTGTGTGACGGTGGGAAAAAAAGTGACGTGACGAGCATGTGCGTCTCTTGAAATGCATTATTGCATTTGAAAAAAAAAAATGCAGCACAAAGCACATTGTGAAGCAGCAAGGTGTCCATTTAAACCAGCAGTCAGGTGAGTTCCAACAGGTCAGGAGAGCTTTTTAAAAAACATCACCTTCCTTTGCTTTCTGCTTGTAGACGTTGTTGGGGCCGTCTGAAGGTTGACCCATGTCCCCCCCCCCCCATTCCCTTCTTCTTCATTGGAACAGCAGGGGAGGGTCACCCTCCTTTTCTGTTTCCTGCAAACGTATTAGCTGCTTGAAAATGATAAATGTGACATTGAAAGAGAATCTGTTTCGACTTCTTTTTTTTTTAACAATCAGAGGCAATGCTCTGCTCTCTCCCTCTCAAACCTTCCACTAAACTTGTTATGGGCTTGATGACCTTCCAGCAGGTAAAAACAAATTACAACACACATGGTGTCTTTAAGTCTGATCTGCAAACAGAGGTTGTCTCAAGGACAAGCTGGCTTCAGGCTGTTGTACACAATCCTCCAATTCACACCCACCTTCCCGACACACACACATGCACGCACACGCCAGCATGACGAAGCCAGCCTCCAACCATACACTCTATCCTGAAATTCTAAAGCTGTTGCAGCTAAAACATGTTTTTGACGCAAAATTCAGAACTGAAAAAGAAAGTTCCAGAAATGCATCTTGTAAATTTTATATATAGAAAAATTAATGCAAGATTATTGCAAAAGCATTCAGTTCCTACATAACAGTACAAGCTGGTGTTAAGGTATGGACATGTCTCCTGGAGAGTTCATGTAGTTCTTTTGTTCAACAGTGTATTAGGACCGTTTAGATAAAAAAAGAAGGAAATTTCACCCAAAAAAACTCCAAAATGTTGAGATTAGAAAAAAAAAACATGGACATTTCTGAGCTTGAAAAGTTGAAAATTTGCATTAAAATTTCAGAAATTTTGAGATTGAGAAATATTCTGTGATAAGGTACAAAACAGTTGTATATTTTTTACTGTTGAAACTCTGATATTTCTGACTTTGTTCTATAAAATCTCAGAAAATCATAAAGCTTTTGGGCAGAAATGTACTCTTTTTCCTATTTATAGTGGCCCTAGTGTGTCATTATGCTTTTGTGCATATTTTAAAACAAAATCCATGCTGTTAAACTGCTGCTATCACGACATGAAATAGATCAATAAAAATTGGGAAATTTTTGGTGATCCAAATATATTTTAAAATATTGATATTTAGGACAATGTACATTAGCTAAAATTAGAGCAAATTTCTGTAAATGTAAATTAAAAAAGTGACATGTGTCTTTAAATGCATTATTGCATTTGAAAAATAAAAAATGCAACAAAAGCACATTGCTGATTTGGCTAGATCTCACCGCAGATCTAGAGGGATCTGCAAAATTCAAAATATCTTACTCAGTTTCACTAAAATAATTTTTCCACTCCCCTGAGGTGGTTTTTGGCTTTTCTGAAACAGAGTTAAAGCGCTAAAGTGGAGATGGAAACATTTGTTCTGATACAGCAAACTTTCCCATCCACTGCTAGTAACACAGGCACAAAACTCGGAAAAACGCCTAGATCCAAACATTCAGCACAGACAGAAAATAACTCTCCTTTTTTTGAGGCATGTGGTTCATGCTAGTTTGCACAGGCATACGGAACATCAACCTGTGATGAAATCACACTTAATGCAGCCTGGTTGATTCACTCCAAACCAACTGATGGAAATGTGCCTAATTTACTTTTTTTGCAACATTTTAAAAATTTGCTCCAAATTCTCATGACAATTGGACAGGAACATAACTTGTGATTTGTTTTCATTGTACATAATGTGTAAAGTTATTTACCATCTGTCATTTGATGAATTATTCCAGAGCTTTCATTAAATTAACTCTGTTTCAAACTGATGAAGAGCTGAAACTGGGCAAACAGCTTCCTACTTACATTACAGTAGGAAGCCGGGTGGAGAGATACAGCCTGAAACTTGGAAGATATATTTAAAACAACATAGTGCAAACACTTCATCCTTTTAATGAACTTTAATAGAACATAAAAATAGTCGGCAATTTTCAGTTGGTGCTGAGGTAAAAAAAAATACATATATATGTATAAAAAAATGCTCAGAGTTGTGATGGGAGTCCTGTCTCTGTTAACGCCGTCCAACGTTTTACTTGATCATCGTGTGGTGAAATAAAATAAAAACGGATTGTTGTTTGAATCATGACAAAATAGCTTGCAGTATTATTGGGTTCCTGTGTCCTGTAATGAAAATTTACACCCCAGGCAGTTTGTTAAGCTATCAGGATGAAGGTAATGCTACGGCAGTTGTGATTCTAGTGTTAAGTTTCACAGGAAATGAAAGGTCATTCTGGAGAAAAGACATATATAGCGTTGCAAATTACATAGTTGGAATTTTTTCGCTGTATTATTAAAATCTGTTATGTTGCAGTTAAGGAATACAGGCTCAAACAAACACACACACACACATCCTTGACTTTCTATGGGTCTGAGGACTTTTATTGATGCCTAATCCAGACATTTTCCCTAATCCTAACCATTACTGATCAACCCTAGTCTTGATTTAAAGAAGTTCCATGAATGATCAGGAGTTGCTGAAACACTGGAAATCTGAATGACTAGAATAACACTTAGCACCAATCTGATGTCAGAATAACCCAAATAACAGATTACAAATAACAAATATATTTATTGTTGAGCTCATGTGTCTATTTACCCAATAATTTAGCAGAAAAATACTTTTTTAAAATGAGAATGTTGCTTATTTTGTCGACATATAGTTTTCGATAAACATATGAATAATTGTGGTTAATTAACTACAGGCCCTGCAATTAACTCGATAAAATATTTGAATGGAGTCCCACCACTAATTTATGCATATGGCGACAAATGAAGTGTGTTAAATATTCACCGCACAGGGGCTGAACATCTGTGGGCTGACATCATATTTAGCTCCTTTGAAGTGATGTCAAATACTTTTCCTTTTAATCACCACATACATGTTTTATATTATTCCAGTAAATGTTAGCTACGTCTCCTTCAAAAAGTTTCTGAAAAAAAAAAAAAAAAACAGAAAAAAGAAAGAAACGTTGATCACAGCAGACAGTGAAGGATTTGGCAGGGAAAAGGCTGAAGCCTTAGAAATACAGACACTTATGACAGACGCATGCTGTGCTGGTAGAACTTTTACGAGAGCAACCGCACATGCAGTCCTACTTGCCTTGAAATCTGTGAGCTGATATCCTAAATCATCTCACATTTACCAAGAACCCACCTCCCTGAGTTGGGGCCCGGTCCGGCTCTGAGGCTGTAAATATAATCCTGGCTGATGTTTCCAAAGGATCTCCGAAGGCTCTGGAGCTGGTTGTGTCCATAAAGTAGTGAAATACTGTGAAAGGTGATGGCAGCAGCTCAGAGACATGACTTTCTGAGCATTTCCAGATGGACCTCACCAACAGCCTGCAACAAACACCAACACCAAGAGCAGTAGCAGCAGAATGGCTGAATTTTGGGGGGAGTTGTTTTTCTCCAAGACAAACATTTTTAAGACATCTTGAGAAGCTGTTGCTGGTTTTTAAAGTGTGTCGAAACAAGATGAAAAAATGATGATTAAATGCAAAGCTTTAAGTGTCAAAGATCAAACATGTTCACACACGATGAGTACTAGCATACAATTTTCCAAGAGTTTCTTCTCATTTTTAGGATTCTAGGCAGCTGAACTGATAACAAATGGAACCACAGATTAATTTGCAACTTTTAACATTTGTACGTCACATGAAATATGGCTTGTGACAGCTGTCCCTACTGTCACACAGAGATCTGAACGGTAAACGTTGTTTTTGTTCATCCTTAATATTAGTTTAGATATTTATTAGTGAATAGTTTAGATTTTAATTTTTAAAATAATTTTCATTAGCCTGAATCTTTGGTTAACTATTTGCAGTGCACACATTTAGTTAACTTTATCTGTCAGTTCTTTATATTTTTGTTAGATGCAACAAATTAATTTTTTCTTTTTGAGTTGCCAGTTTCCTTTGGAGCTGCTGCTGGAGTCACACAGATGAGCTCCAGCTAGTTGATGTCCTTATATGGCTGGCAAACCTCTACAGCGGGTCGTTCCATTTGTTTGCCAGAGGAAGGGGAAATTTGGTTTTCTTTAGTTTACTTTTTCCATTTCTTTAATGTTTCTTCTTTTTGGCAATTAGTTTAGTTCTAATACTATTTATTAAATTTAAAGATTTAGTATTGTGTTCACCAGTATTTGTTTAAGTTCTTGTATGTTAAATTACCCCCTTGTGTGTCAGCAGTGATCTGATCAGACACTATTTAAGTTCCCCTCATGTCTTGTTTGTTAGGTCAGTTTTGTGCTTTGAGTTTTTTGTGTTACTACCTGAGTTGTAGTTAGTAATGTTGACCTCAGTTTTGGGCCCAATTCATCGTTTTTGTACTATTTTTGGACTTTTTGTAATTAAGTAAGAATATTTTTTTCAAATCCATTCAGCGTCTCTCTGGCTGGTCTGTGTAGAACCTCACATGGCTTAAAATATCAATTTTAGAAACTAGCAGTGAAATTTAAAATTCAGATGGAAGCATTCTGTGTTATATTGGCTAAAGAAATAATGCAAGTGTCATCTAATATTATAATTTAAGATGTGATTCAATGGCTTCGATTCACATCTTCCATACAAATTATGTATAAAATGATAAACAAATGGCATCATTCACACCAATAGCTGATTTTGTAAATAAATAATAGGTGAGGTTGAGGTTTGAGGCGGTTTAGAGGTAAGGTGTGGATGAAGTTTTAGTTCAGGTTAGTATTAGGGAAAATGTCTGAGTTATGTAGAAATACATAACTCAGACATTTGAGTTAAATGTCTGAGTTATGTATTTGACAACAGTCAAAACAAAGTCCTAATAGGGACAGAATACAAACTTGTGTGTGTATTTGTTATGTTTGTCAATGTTAACGCACGCTTCTGCCCATTTCCATGAATGAGTTCGAAATTTTACATGTACGAATAAAGCCGGTTGCTCAGCTAGATGAGGGCAAAGTGACTGTCACCTTATCCATGAAATAAATGGAGAGGGACATTTTTAAATTAACGATCAAAACAACATGACTTCCGTTAAACCTTTCTGAATATAAAAACCTGGAAAACTGAGACTCTAGATCACCCAAAATCTAGAAAATAAAATATATTTTATCTGTCATTTGTCCCCTAAACATGTTTGCTGCCACTTGTATGAGTATGTAGTGGAGGAAGTTTCCCTCAGTTGCTGTTGAGTACTTGGAGAATGCATTACCTGCTTTCTGCTACAATAAAAAATCATAAAGTTGCTTTCATTTTAAAACAACTACATTTTTCAAAATCCAAATATAAGCTTCTATTTTGGATTTGATACATCTACTTGTCCAGCAAATGTTAGAGTATGATGTGTTCACTGACTGGATAAAAATCGGACACCAGGTTTTAATTCTGCTCGACTTCAGAATTTCCCCCCTCTTTGGATCTCTGACTATGGTTCGTATATCTAAATGAAAATGGATGCATTCATTTTCAAATTTTTACTTTTTGGATATCAGTTCACCCTGCAAGTTCAATATCATAAGATTTGTAAGGAGTATATGTGAAAATATTTACACATGGGTCTGCCTGTATACAGTTTGATACCAACATTTGTTTACATTGTGTTTTTTTTTTAATGTGTGGCTAAATTCATGTGTTTCTAAAACAGGAACATTTTATTAAGTGTGTTTTTGACTCTCCTGTGGGCCCTGCTAGCTGACAGCCCACTGTCTGATTAGTAAGGCACTTTACTGATATTAATATTAATGCCACTCCGTTTTATTCAGGACGTCTGCCTGCCACTCTGATGGGAATGCACTTTACCTCTTTAAATTGTGTGTGTGTGTGGGGTCGGGGGGGGGGGGGGGGGGGGGGGGGGGGGGGGGGGGGGGTTTGAAGAAAGGTGGGTGCCTGTAGAATGGTTCTTGTGTGTTTTTGG